>CAJNOJ010000345.1:0-99857 GCA_905250025.1 Adineta ricciae | reverse complement strand
ATTGACATTGTACTACGAATAACATATTGAATAAGATATCCAATAAACATAAACATATCTGTTGAAATATAACACACAGGAAATATAAAAGTCAAATCAAATTTAATTCGATGAAGAAAAATTTGAATCCATAATAAACAATGAAGAAATATACCGAAACATACAATCGAGAGAAGAAAATCATTTTCATATAAAACTATTGAACTCCATCTATTTGTCGAATGATTTGACAATCCAACGATCATTTTCTAGAAGTTTAATAGAATAAATAAAAGATTAACGGTAAGACAATTTCATTTGTATATTTTCTTGAATCCATTTATTCGTATATGCACTTTCACTCGAAATAATTACTTTCTTTTTCTCATCGGATGTTTTATTCTTTGTAGCGCATTATCTCCTTTAGTTAAAAGTAATTCTCATGTCTCGCAACTATTTTACTTTCTTAATTATTTTCTCATTCTCTAAAAGTCGATCTGTTCTTTTTCTTGAACAAAAATCCGGATTCTCTTTTGCTTTTTCATGTTTCATCATGATCCAGGCCATATCTTCTTCGTTATGCCATTTTGTTTTCGAAAATCGAGAAAAACATTTGATAGAATATCTCCAATAAAAAAAAAAGAAAATTAACTATGTTTTTAAGAAATCTAATTTAGCATTAACAGTTGTTATTAATGCCATGAAATGTTTTATTCCTCATATCTGTAACAATTAGTTTTGTATTCTGTTCTTCCGCAGGATTTCTATTGCATTTCTTTAGCATCTTTTACATAACATACGTGTACTTCTTGTATAATCGAAAGAAAAGCAACTATTATTGATATGTTTAAAGACAATTCTCAGATTTTAAACAAATCCAAATGTATATTTCTCATATGAACTCGGAGTTTTGCCTTGTTTAAATCATTGAGAATAAACTCTATCAGTATTATCAACGTGTTTTTCCATATCTGTTGATATCTCATTAAAACAATACTTTTTTCGAAAGTGAAATAAATAAAACTCAACACGCGATTATCTTCTAACCATTTTCAATGTTGATGACTGTGATAACCTTTAATTTACTTGGATATATTCGTAGATGCGCGTTGACTTTTATGCACTGATTACGCTCGAGAAAACGATGTTGGGGAAAGCTTTGGGATTTGTGCTTGAAAAGAAAAGATTTCCTGTCAGCTTTTCTGATTATACAATACATGTGAATGTGCCTTTTGAATTCAATGTAACTATACAATGAAAATTACATGTATTTTGTATATGACTTTATATAATTATTCAATAAATTAGATAAATCATAAAAATGACGTCGGATGATATTATTTCTTGACTTCTACTTTCGATCTATTGTGACTCTAAAAACAACAAATTTTTTTAGTTGTATAGGTGAACCTTGGATTTCTGTTTTTTGATTTCTAAATAAAGACATTAACAATCAGATTCTTTTTTGTGTATCAACCGTAGAGAATGCGAATGACGAATTTTCTTGAATTTTCAAAGTCTTCATTCACATCTTTATATTGATGATATAAGAAAATTAGTTTCATCAGTAAGAGAAATAAAATTATTTTTAGAAGATGTTTATCATTTCATTGGTGTTTTTTGCTACCAAAGAATTTCCTGAATACCTTTTCTGATGATGTCTTACAGGAAGATCAGGAGCATTGATTGATCAATTGCAATCTCATCAGTGTCGAAATACGACTAATTAATTAAACTAACTGTTGTCTCTCTCTTCTCTTCTCATATTAAATTTAACATTTTGTTTTTCATCAATTATCAAATTCACCATAAAACCATCGGGGCGAATTATCGATACACCTGTTGCTCTTCTACCGAAAGCTTTACGAAACATTTCCAAGTCCGACGGTATCATATCGACATCGATTTACACGCATTCTAATGTTGCAGTTGTGCACCAATGTTTATCTTCTGTAAACAATTCTCGACCAGTTTGGAATAGATCAAATGTCGAAATTTGTTTGTTATTTTTTGATACCCATATACGTGGATTTCATGTACCAAGTTGACCATTCCATTGATCAAATTTTTAAGCAGATGAAAATTCATTACTGACACCAAGAACTGAATATAATTGACCGAATTCCATCGCCTGATCGACAATGATCATAAAAACATTTTCGCCTTTATCAGCAGCATCACCAGCAAGAAACACTCGGCCAGATGCAAAACTATCTGCAACTAATGCACTACTTTCCCGATGACCTGTCGCACGAATTTTGATTCCTAAATGTGATCTACCAATTGTTTTAAAAGTCATTGTTTTTAATGTTTTTCTGTCACGTACTTTGTCGTCCGAAAAGATCAAAACTCAGCGACCATCGCCATGCAAGAGGTCGTGAGTATTGCTATTTAGCGACAAGTGTTATGTAAGATGACGGGGATGCAACAAGAAATAGGATGTGTTGTTCGAACATGTCGAAGAGAAAGATGTTTGTGATAATTTATTTGGATATGAATGAAGTTATGTCACTATACTAGATTAGGTTTCAACCGAATTCACTCGAAACAGATTCAAAAGGATCTGACTGGATTGAAAGTATCATAGAAGTACAAAAGGATGCGAATGTCTTGTTTTCAACACCAAGGTTTGATTTCAGGCTGGATTTTAAACTTTTATAAAGACACAAAATGAGAATTGTGATTTAAAACAATTCCAAGTCAGATCGATTGTGACGAAATACAATTTTAAGGTATTTTATGGTAAAAGTGCCCTTCTTCATTTTAAAAGTTGAATGGAGGTGAAACTAGTCTATATCGAATTGTGAGTAAAGTTTTACGTAACGAAAACAGGAACACTTTAAAAGTCTGGTTTTCTTATCTGATACTGAAAAAATAGTGAAGGTCAAAGGGGCAGTGTGGAGAGATGTTTCTCTTGATCTGAGAGGAAAGTCTTGTCACAATCAATTTATGTTCATCGTCCGTTTATGTTATCAAAAAAAAATTCTGATCATACAGCGTATGAACGCGAAGATGAAATTATCTTACCAAGTGGAATAAAAATACGAGTTAAAAGTAAACATTTGAGACAAGCAAATAATTCTCTCCTCGTTCTCCCAATCGAACTTGATGATGATGCCGAAAAATCAAGCGTCGCCAACGAACAATTTAAGTAAAAATATGTTGTGAGGAAATTTTAGGTTATCGTTTCAAGAAATTCAACTTAGTAAATGGAAGCAATTTGCAGAAATTGTGGCGGGAGTTAACGAGACAGCAGAGGAATGCAATCAACTCTAAAATTCTGAACGAATTGTTCTTGATAAAAATCAGAATCTTTTTATTGCGGACTACGGCGATCGTCGAATTGTTCAATGGACGTTAAATGAAAAGAAAGGAAAACGTGTTGCAGGTGGTAAAAGATGGGAAGAGAGAGTATTGATCGGTTGAATCATCCAACAGACGTGATTGTCGGTGAAGAACATAGTTCATCGATTATTGATGACCAGAACAACAAACAAGTGATTCGATTGTCGATTGATCAGAGCTCGTGGATTACTTGGATAAAATTTTGATAGAATCGAAAACATTTCGTGATATCGATTTGTATACGTTTCCGATTCGTTGAATAATGACACGAGAAGATGGAAGATCGGATGAGGAAAGTCAAAGTGAAGGAAAGAAGGTTCATCAGTTCAATTGTGCCTTTTATATCTTTTCTGTCGTTGATGGTAGAAGTGATAGAGGGAGTAATCTGAATCAGTTGAGTTCTTCACGAGGGATAGTTGTTGATGATTTCGATCACATTTACATTGCAGATAGTGACAATCATCCCATGATGCGCTGGCGCAAAAGAAAAGGCGAAGGTGTGGTCATCATCGGCGGACATGGTCTCAGAAAAGAACCAAATCAACTGGTTGAACCGGATAAACTATCACTTGATGGTCGAGGACACCGTTATGTATGCGACTGTAAACCTAGTCGTGCCGGAAGATTTGATTTAATTTGTTAATAAAAAACAAGTTTTTCTTTCTAAAGAAAGAAGAATTGCCGTAACTCTTGGCCGCCTTGACGGTTCTTTTCATCGGAGCCAATTGCAATTCGCAGTCTTATGAACAAATTGTTGGGAGTCGAAAGTCAATAAGCCTCTATAGCTCAGTGGTAGAGCGCCAGTCTTGTAAACTGGAGGTCCGTAGTTCGATCCTGCGTGGAGGCATTTCCTTTTGTCCACTTCAAACATTAGTGGGCACGGTGTCATTCGAATGTCTCTTCTTTTTTCTTATCATACTCGTTGCTTTTTACTCTCTCATCGTATAGAGCACGAATCAAATGTGAAAATAGTCACATGTTGAATTTCATCCAGTTGAAAAACGTTTGATAAATATAATTTTTTTTATTTCAGTCGAACATGTTACTGTCTTTTTTATCGTCATTCATCGTCGTGTGCGTCCATTTGAGCCATGCGGTAACATTTCGCCCGGTTGTTCTGATGCACGGCGTTACAGCAACAGCAGCTGATATGAATGAGCTAGCTGGATGGATCCGTGACACATATCAAGGAATCTATGTCGTTTCCATTGAAATTGGTAATGGTTATGAAGATTCATTCCTATTTCCACTCAATAAACAAGTGCAAATCTTTTGTCAAACAGTATCATCCGATCCCAAACTACAACAAGGTTTCAATATGATTGGTGTTTCACAAGGAAGTCTCATTGTTCGCGGCGCTGTCGAACGTTGCTCCTTGCCTGTGTACAACTTAATCACCCTCGTTGGTGTTCATCAAGGCGTATTTGGTATTCCTGGTCTGCAAATGCTTCCACCGCCAATTCGCGAACTAGTCTCCAAGTATGCATATGAAGATTCGGTGCAAAAGATCGTGAGCGTCGCCGGTTATTGGCGTGATCCTTTTCAACTGGACAAGTACTATGCAAAGTCACAATATCTTCCTGACATAAACAACGAAGGGACAACAAGAAACGAAACCTATCGCTCGAACATGTTGAAATTGAATGCATTTGTGATGACTTATTCGGATATCGATGAAGTTGTGTCACCACCTGAATCTGGTCTGTTTCGAGGTTTCAAAGCGAACTCAGTTGCAACTGAAGTATGGAATGAAACGAGACAGTATCAAGAGGATTTGATTGGATTGAAAACCTTGGATGAGCAAGGAAAGCTGTACCGATTCAAATGTCATACAAAACATCAAGATGCTCAACATACACCTGACAAAGACTTTATCTTTGAAAATGTTTTGCCTTTTTTGAATAACACGATTTAATCTGATTTGGAAGAAAGAAGATCAGAACCGTATTCATCTTTTAAACCTTTTCCAGGAAATAAAGCGCACTGGGCTTCTATTATGGAACTATTTTTTCGCTTTCGTACAACGCTCTGTTGAAATTTAAAAGCAGTCTTAACTGTAACATTACCATATCCATATTTTTCTTTATTCATTCACAACTCTGTACTATAGTATTACATAAAAAGACTTAAAAACACTTTTTCAAAGATAAGAAATACATTTATCACAACTATGTCTGTAGACGTAAACAACACAACTTAATATGACATTAGAAAAAAAAAACAATGCAATATTATACAACAAGAAGAAAATAGAAAAGCTAGTTTTTCCAAAATGAAAATAATGTACCTTGCTTCAAAATTTTAGCCGGTTGCATACAAATTACTTCCTCAACTTGCTCTATTGAACTAGCCTTATCCTCTATTTGTTCTTCAAAGTCTATAGATTCTGGATCGAAAGAATATCCTGGTAACGATTTGATTGTTACTATGCTCTTATCATTCCAGGTGTAGCCTCAACATCGAAAACGTTGAGAAAAGGTTACACTTCCTACTGTTCGTTACCAAGTTGTGCTTGTTAAACGAGTACACAATATTCTTTGTTGTGAAGAAGTGAGTTTAATATTAGATCTTGGTCCATTGAGTTTGATCTATTCTTCAGCAACATCAAGATAATGTGCCTTAAAACCACTAAATACTGATACATCTAAGACTTGAACATACTGAGTAATCGCACTTGGTATAACTCTTAAAATTACACCATTTCGTTTAGATAAAGCTTTTACTTCTTCAGTCAAATGAGAACTATAAGAATCTGTAATAAACATCTTCGGTCGACCATCTTTTGTCTTACTTAACCAATGTTCAGCATAGCTCTTCATATTAGATGAATTGTTAAAAGCAGTATTACTAAAATAAACTTTTGTATCTTCGTCATAGTGTTTTTCTTTCTTCTTCCAATACTCGTCCTTTACCTTTGAAAATTAAAGCTGGTGCTACTCAATTATTCTCATCAAAAACGCTTACGATTAAAGTGCAGAATCTTTTATTATTTTGGTGACCTTCAACTTCATTAGGCGTGTTTATATAATTTATGCTAGTTTTACTTTGGTCGCCAAACAAGGCAAGTGGATTTTCGTCCATTTTGCAAATGTCACGATCAGGAAATGATCCTAACACGTCCAAATTTAGAACACGAAAAGCATTTTTTCTTATGAATATTAAAAACTCAGTAACTCTGATATGAGCTTCAACTAAAGAAATCTTTTGCTGCCTCTTCGGTCTCTGTAATGATAAACTATGTCGTTTCCGAAAACGATAAAACCATTTTCTTGATGGATAAGTTTGAATCTTTAAAAAAATGTATATTTTCCCACCTTGACGTACCAAACTTTCGAAAGTAATTCGTTCTTTTTTTTTATTTCGCCCGGTCCTTTCGATTGTTCATCGTCTATATCTGTTCGTTGTGATTTGAACCATTGTATCAATTGGCGGTCAAATTCTTCATAATGAATTTTCATACCACCACCTTTGAAACGTTTTTTAATTTTTTCCATTTTTTTTCTTTCTTCAAGACCACCAGCTATTCTTCTTTTTTTTAACCATTCTCGTAATCGTTTTCGTTTTCGGTTCAGAGATATTTTTGCATTCTTTAAATAATTTAATAGCAATTAGTTTTTCTTGAATGGCCCAAGAACGACGCTTTAAAGATTTACATTGAGTGGATTTAACAAACTTTAAACAGTTTTAACGCGGCTATAGCCCTTTCTTTCAGAAAAGGGGATATTATTATTACTAGAAGATTCTTTTGATTGAGATGCAATCACTGTTGTAAGAAAAATGGAAGATTGTGAACTATTGATTTGTGTTTGTTGTTGTTCGACACCCTCTTCTTCTTCATCGTCTCGTGATTCTTCAGTAAGATTGGTGACATCCATAACATTATCGATAATTTCGTCGTCTGAATCGATGGATAAATCAGAATCATCATCAGTCGTTTCAATTAATGGTCGTAATGACAATAAATGGTTTTCTTCCATTTCAAATGAATTCATAAACAATGTGAATGATTTGGATTGTTGTCACAAATAAATACTGATGAATATGTCGTATATATTTCAAAAAACTAACACCAGATTCAAGTTTCCCGACCCCAAAAACCCTTTGGTTAAATTTTTTACGAGAATAGTTTTTAATGGCTACATTTAGTTTTCGACCAATCAGTGAAGTGCGGACATAGAAGCAAGCAATCAAACAAACAATTTATGTTTCTATCATTGTATTTTATTAAGAATTATTATACGTCGAAAAATTTCTTCGTATTCTATACAATAATGATAGAATTGGATAGACAAAAAGAGTTTTTTTAGTAAAAGAGATAGGACGAAAAGAAATAGATTGACTGAAAGTATATGTAGAATAAAAGAAAGAAAGAGCATGACATATTAAAAAATTGAAGATATTTTGAAAAGAAGTTAATTCTATCAACAAAATACTTTGCCATTCTTTTCTCTTATTATTGGCGCATCCCTAATTAGATGGGCTTTTATTATAGAGTGGAATTTTATTCCGGTTAACTTGGTCCTCATGCAAGCTCGAGATCAGTAGGCCAAGGACTGTCGTATCAAAAATTTCTGAGAGTGTAGTATGGTAATAGTTATTGTAAATATTTTGAAGAGTATTTCTTTGAATTAAATTTTGTACTCAATTTCACCTGTTGATTCTTATTCTCAGTTTGATTCGGTTCTACCTTCTTATATCTGAATATGTTAAGAAGTATCCGAAGGAGCAAAAAAATGTCTCACGTTTTCTACTCTTTCTTCTCGTTCTCGTTTCAGTAATTCTTAGCTTTGATCTCCTTGAAGACGACACATAATATTTGAAAAATCTACGCACATGTCGTCGTCTGATATTCTTCGAATCTCTACTCAATACACGCTTTACAATGCCTATGCAGTTTTAAGCTTAGGAGTTCTAGGTAATATCATAAACATTCTCGTTTTTCTACGCATAAAACTCTTTCATGGCAATCGATCGGCATTTTTTCTTATTGTTGAATCCTTTTCAAATGTTGGTTATGAACTCGTTTCCTTCGGTCTAACAATTTTAACATCCGTCTACGGTGATGATGGCACGGGCCGGTCGGATCCTTGGTGTAAAATAAAATTCATGCTGGCACAAGTCGTTTTACTTATTACATATTTTATGATTGGTTGCGCATCTGCCGATCAATTCTTCTCAACGCATTCTTATTTCAATCGGCGACAATGTTGCACAATGAAATTAGCTCGATATTCAGCGTTTATCATCAGCTTCATTTGGTTAATTCATAGCATCGCTTTTGCTTTGTTCTTCAATGTCGAGTCATCCGTTGGATGTGTTATTTCGAATACCAATGCACTTCGCTATGCGACATTTTTCTTCTATCCGGTCATCGCCGGATTTTTACCGATGATAATCGCAGCATTGTTTAGTTTATTCGCTTTTCGAAATGTTCGTCGGATTGTTCGTCGACAAGTCCCAATCATTCGTCGTCGATTAGATCGACAAATGACAGCGATGGTTTTTACACGCGTGATCTTCTTTATATGTTTAATATTTCCATACAGTTTCTATCGTATTTATGCAATTAATCATCCAACTTCACGAACGCAACCATTACCATACGCAATCGCTCAACTTATTCAAGCAATTTTTCTTTCTTTAGTTCGAATCAATTCAGGTGTACGTTCTCATTTAGTTTTCGCTTTATTTTATCATTTTTCTATACATAGGTGAATTTTTACATCTTCGTTTTAACATCATCACAGTTCCGTCGTCAAGTGAAGTTTGTATTGGTTAAGAAATGCTGGAGACAGATCAAACGTACTTTTGCGGGTGTTAATAATCAAACGGCACCGAATCAAACAGAATATGAAGAGTCACAAAGGGAGTCGGATAAGAATGCTTAATTATAGACCATTGTTAAGCTCATACTACATAATCATTATTAATATTTGCCTTACAGGATTTTTGCTTCGTGTTCTCCGCCTTTTCTTTCTTATTGCGATAATTATATATTAAGAATTTCAAAGAAGTAATACTGAATGGGATTTTAAACCGAGTGGATTGTAATTTGAAAGGAAGCATATCTCATCATATTAATAACCTTTCACTGGAAGGTCTTCGTTTGAAACTGTAAACAAGAATAAATTTTGTTTTGCACGATCGGTTCTGTTATGTATCTGCTTTACCCTCGGGTTCATTTCTGATTGAAAAGAAAATGTTGGAAGGCAGAGTTCTGACATACACTGATATACCAATAACAAAAAATATATTCTAGATTTTCAATGATGCGTGCATATGCCAGTTGGGCCTGCGGCAAGCGACATCGCTCACATGCTTTTACTAAGACGATGCGTTTTAAATACTTCAGCATGGCAAAGGCGAGTAGCGAATAAACATAAAGAGTGTTCCGGAAGTTCTGAAACGGCCTATATTTATATCATTTTTGCATTGATTTCGAAATCCATTTCATTCAAACTGATGAATTGTAGTATGCAGTTAGTACTACAATATTACAAAATGTCAAAGTGCTTCATTTTGTTACCAACTGTAGAAATACCTCTGAGTGGTTTTCTTCAACAGCTAAATTTGTATGAGAAGGTAGTGAAGACAAATGATATCATTCGATATCGAATATCAGTTTATTATGGAAGTCAAATAGACTTTCGAACTATCTCATAATATCAGACAAATGTGCATATAGATCGAGCAATGTTCAAGAAAATTGATTTTTAGAGAAAATAAAGATAATTAAACTATGAGTGTAGGTGTTGATAGTTGAAGAAAACTCTCTTTTTCTTTGTTCTAACATAGCCAAGTATGAGGAAGCATTTTAAACTAAACTTCACTTTCACATCCTCATCCTGTATTTACAAGTTATTTATTATGATATGTGCACAATTACAACTGAATGCTTTATGCATAAACAGATAAGAAAAGTCTCCATCGGACAGATCGTCGAAGTTTTCTTTTGAATTTCTTTGATAGATTACAATTATGAATTCGAAATCGTCGCAATGATCGATTGCTTTTTAACATTTGAACAATCGATTCCACACACAGATCATCAATTAGCCGATTTCCATTTACATATAACTCTTCAATTTGACTATTTTCTTGTAGAATCACATTAATCAACAACTGCATTCCTTGATTTCCAATATCATTACACGCTAAGCCGAGAAAAGTCAACGTTCGAGTCCGTTTTATTATTTCAATTATATGTTGAACACCGAGATCCGTAATTTCATTTGAGCCAAGATCCAGATATTGAAGAATCGACTGACCCGATGAAATCTTTTCTGCTAAATATCTCACACCAACATCCGACAAATGATTATTACTCAAGTTTAATGTATTCAATGTTATATTATTTTCCAATGCAACAGCAATTCTCAACGCTCCGTACGACGTAATGTTATTATTTTGTAAATAAAGTCTTCGACATTGTTTTTTAATAATCGCTTGTGCAACAACAATTTCCATGTCATTATCAGTTAAATTCCAATGATCTAAATCGACTATTGATTGAAAATTACACTTCTCGATTTCTTCTTCGAGTTTTTTGTTCTCATGACACGAAGGTAAAGGCACATATAACGGCATATCTATTAGGGAAAAAAACAGTTAAATTTCACTTGATTTTGACCGTAACTAAAATACCTTTCGATGACGTGTGGAAATAAACGTTCGATGTTCGTAACGAACTTAATCTATACGAACACGATTGGCCATTGGTATCTTCGTAGATCCCATGACATACTCGACTCATGACTTCTTCGACGTTTAAATTCGGCTCGATTATATGTTTGAGTAAATGATAGGTAAACAAACTATTTCGAGCATTCTTCGAATTTTCCAATGTAACTTCGTTGGACCCACAAGCGAAAACAATTAAAGTATTCGGAATGCTTTTCATTGACGTTAAATTCACATCCGTGACATTCTCTTGGGAGACATTTTTCGTGTTCGACACTTGATCTTCGAGATTTAAATTATTCCGACAGCAATCGAGAAGAAGAATAATCGTACACGGTTGTCGTTTCATCATTGATTCGAGCGTTGACTGAATACTAATGGCATAATGTGGATACATTTCGAAGTCCTCGGAAAGACATTTGTTGTCAATACCAATTAGATAATGTTGATCTTCCCATTGAGCACCGTGTCCGGAATAGAAGATGAGAAGTAGATCGTTCTTTTGAACTTGTCGTTGGAATTGAAGAACCTTTTGCACCATTTTTACATATGGTAAATCAACACCGACTGTCACCTGAAAACCGAATTTTTCCAAAACACTCCCGACATCTAATGCATCGTTCAGGCAACAATTAAGTTTCTTCCCGACTTCATAATTGTTATTTCCAATGACCAGTGCGAGTTTTCTCGAACTCAACATTTCATCTAAACAAAGTCTATGAAATCAGAAAAAAAACACCCTTCTCCTTTCTTTTTGTTTCTCTGACATATACAAACTCTACTTACATGTGTTCTTTTCTCTTGTTGTTTCTCGCGTCCTTGATGCAAGCTTCTTTTTTTTATGATTCTTTTCTCTTTTTCTTCTGTCTGTTGCCTACCTAATACTAACGTACGATAAGGAAATAACAAAATACATATTCCGAAGGAAAAACATGATATTTGGGCGATGACGATAAATATCGTCAACGTGCAAAGAGTGAAAAATCAATTTTCCCACATGCGCAGCTTGAAAAAAAACGCATTTTTCATTTTCTGCGTAACTTTTATCGAAAACACACATAATTAAATCAAGCATATTATTTATTTGCTACTAAAGATAAAACTAATGAAGAGTATTGTTGGAGAAACGGTATCCATTAATCAACCAGATGTTGTTTTTTTGTCTGCTCTTGCTTTTTGTAAATATTTCAAAACGTACGTCGCCGTTTTGTCTAAATTTGCTTTCTTTTGCACTCCGAGTGAACAAGATTTTGGATTGTTACACGTGTACCAAACTGTTCGGCTGATTTTCTTTTGATCATCTTGATGAAGATCAGCTAAACGAAACTTCTTCTCATCGGCTTGATTCAAATAAGTTTTCTCTTGATATGTGAAAAATCGATCTTGTGGTTTTTCCTTTGTACATGTAATTGGTTTCGTGAAAGTCAAGGGGATGTTTAAAACTTTCTCATCCTGTTTCGCGTAGAAATTTCCTGCACAAGTGAGTATGTCTTTGTGTCCACCTTTGGCAACGATTAATGTTTTTTTCAAATTCTTGCCGAGTAAATTCAAATCAGCATTGATTAAAGATAAGAGAATTGATTTGAGTGTTGGTAGAGAAATCCATTGGTAGTCGTCAATTGTTAAAATACTTGCTGGATATGTGAAGTCTTCGGTGATATCAGTAGTTAATGAAACGAGCGACTTTTTCACGGGAGAGTTTGTTAATGATGATGACAATGCACGAATGTGAATTTTCTCTTCAGTATAGTTGGCGTAGACATGTAATTGAATACGAGAGTTTGCCGTTGGATTAGTTAATGAAGAACATAAATCGAGCTTGGACGTTTTTTTATATGTTTTGAAATCAATTTCATATTGACAATCTTCCAATGCTTCAGTATCGCCATAATCGTAGTCTTCTTCAACATCGCTCGAGTGTGTCGAAGCGAATAAGATCAAAACGCAAACAGCTAATACTATCTTCATGGTAATTCGTGGGAAACAAATGATAAAGATTGTCGTCGTCTCGGAGTAATTTATACGGAATATTCTTACCATGATACATCATCATTTACTGATTAATAATTATCTGTTGAAAGGTTGGATAGATGATTTCTAGGCTTTTCTCCTTGAGATATCAAGAGATAGTTTTATTTATTCGTATTGTCGAAAGGTGATAGTTTTTAATTCGAGTGTGAAGGTGTTTGAAAGAATAAAAGATAAAGAAAATCACCCGTTCAAGACTTATACTGTTTATTTTAAGAATAGTGATAAGATTTCAAAAGCATTTATGATTAAATAGTTCCATTCGAAAGCTGCGAGACTTTGTAGGCGACTTTATACAAGTAAAAAAACGCAGATGTCTTAATTTATTTCGTATCATAGAGTTCAGCAATATTCAAATATATTGAACCGGATGAAATTCCATCAGTGACTAGAACAGTGTTATTAGATAACAAAGATGCTGTATGAGATTGTCGTGCAAAATTCATAGGTTGTGTAGTCGACCAATTGCCAGTCGATGAATTGTATAGTTCAACACTATTCACAACAGTAACACTATTGTCTCGACCACCAGTAACTAAGACATTTCCATTGGATAACACCACTGCTGCGTGACGGCCTCGAGTATTATTCATATTTGCTGTGAGAATCCACGTATTTGTTGCCAAACTATATACTTCTGCAGTATTGGAATAACCACCAGTAGTATATCCACCAGTGACTAAAATTTGTCCATTGGTCAGCACAGATGCTGTGTGATAAAGTCGAGGACTGTTCATGTTTTTTGTCAATGTCCATGTTCCTGTTGACGGATCATATAACTCAGCACTGTTCGATGGACTACTACCATTATTTCCACCAACGACTAGTACTTTTCCATTTGGTAAAACCGAAGCTGTATGAAATATCCGGGCAAAAGTCATATTCATTACATTTGTCCACATACCAGTTGATGGATCATATACTTCGGCACTGTTCGATAGACTACCAGCAGTATTTCCACCAGCAACTAGTACTTTTCCATTTGGTAAAACCGAAGCTGTATGGTACGATCGAATCATATTCATACTTCCTGTTGTTGCCCATGTTCCTGTCGATGGATCGTATAATTCTGCACTCCTATGATAAACACTGCCGTTGAAACCACCAGTTACTAATACTTTTCCATTGGATAAAACAGATGCTGTATGAAAACCACGTGCAGCACTCATGTTCGTGGTCATCGTCCATGTTCTTGTCGATGGGTCATATAATTCTGCACTATTAACACAAGCATCACCACTATATCCACCGGCTACTAACACCTGTCCACTAGCTAACGTAGACGCTGTATGATATACTCGAGCAATACTCGTATTTCCAGTGAATGTCCATCCTACAGAAAAGAAACACAAAATAAGAATGAGACCTTATGTTAACCGCTTTGTAATCTCATGCATGAAACGCGTTAGTCTGTTGCTTTTTTAACAAATGTGACGAACCTTGAAATTCAAAATAGGCTTGACTTTTCATGCCATCAGAAAAATCTAACTAAATTTTTGAACTACTCTGATGAGTCATTATACACTAGTGTTCAATTGGTCTCTCATATGAAACGCGTTCTTTTTTACGGTAGTTGAATATATGTTATAACTAGCTTAAACCAATATGAACATGATCAGAGTTTGCCTTCTGCATAGCAAATGAATTGGAAGTCTTATTGTAAATATCTACCGAGAGTGTATTTCGATTTACATTAATCTCATTCACCTGTTGGAGCTGTTGTAGTTGTTGATGTTGTTGTGGATGTTGAGGATGTTGAGGATGTTGAGGATGTTGAGGATGTTGATGTTGTTGTGGACGTTGAGGATGTTGATGTTAGTATTGTGCTTGGTTCTAGTTAAAATACAAAGCGAAGTACTAGGTAATAGTCAAACGATTTCTTTCTAGAGCTTCTTTCGAGATATTGGCAAAAAAGTCTTCGTAATGACGTCAATCAATAATAAAAGAGTAAAAATATCTCTGATGACTGACGCGTTTGTACTATTTCATTAGTTTGATTAGTTGTTTTCAAAAAATTTCTCCTAACACAATATACATGTGAGTATGATCATTTGGAAGAGATTATAATCTTGTTCTGATCAACTTACGAAACATATTTGCAATCAAAGACTGATCCGTATAGATGACTATCCAACCCATATCTAAATCCAGATCAACCAAAGTTAAATTCGAAGAAAATAATTGACATGTTTGATTTGATGAGAAATAGTTCAGTGCTGAGATCGATTGAAGTGAGCTGATCATTTGACAAATACAGCGCTGTTGAGATTGATTGAAGAGTGTTCTGGAAACATTTGCAATCAATCTCGCTTGCTGGATTTGATTGAGAGGAATACAATGAGCAAGAGAAAAAATTGTAAGAAGAACAAATGCTGTTCCCAACATTGTGTTGTCTATAAATGTTTTGAGAGAAAGTTGTTGATAAGCAGTTGCACAGAAATTTTCTTACTGTTCTGCTTCATTTTCTGAATTAACTAAGAGAAATTTTTTGGCTATAAGGAAAATGGAATGGCGCCGAAGAGAAGAAAACAATTTGGTAAAATATTTTGTATTTATTCAGATGTCTCAGTCAAATGAAAGTCACGAATTACTGCCATATTGACAATTGCTGCCATGGTTACAGAAAAAACCAAGGGCGACAAAAAATTTTTGTGACAACCGAGAAATGTCTTTTGGAATTCCCATAATGTAGGATAACACAGTCTCATCCATCATATTTCTACGGTTAAACCATCAACGAAAGCATATAACGAAACGATGTTCGTTCTTCGCTGATGGTTCGCGAATATAAAAGCAAAAGTTATATCGGGTGATAATCGTACTTTTCAAAATATTGATAATATTTGTGCTCATTTACATGAAATCTTCTTATGATGATGCAAAATTATCTGATTCTGAACGATTGTTGGTTAATAAAATCGGATGGATCATTTCTACACTTATCTTCTTGAGAAATCAGAAGGTAATCTACTTTCTTCGAAATGTTCTATGTGTTCCGCAAATACATTACGACAGATAAACTAAATGTGTGGTTATCGTTGAAATAACAACTGTATTCAAGCAGGAAATACTATTATTTCGGGTGAGGGTGAGGGTGAAATGCCGTCTAGAGACAATTGAAAAACCTTGCAATTTATTTGTGTGTTGATTTGCTTGTTGTCAATTGCTAAGATATTCAATATCTGAACGTACGTGCAAAACTTTTCAACAGGATCAAACTGTGACCATTTCTTTTTGACTGAAGAAATAAATCTCTAATGTGACACTAAAAACATAAAAATACATTCGATCTTGTGTCGCAACTTTGATGTGAATATTATTCAGAATATCGGAAAGTGAGTGAAAAATGAAATCTAAGTAGGAATATTACGTTACTATGAGCAATAGTATCAACTGACTCGATAATGATTGTTCAGCAATGTAACAAAATATTCAATGTATTCGTGCCTGGACTGACGGTGGCGATATCAGGTCTGCTGTCAGAATCTAGATTGCCCACAGCTAATGCATATGGATTCTGACCAGTTGGGTAAGTAATCTGGTTGAGAAATGTTCCATTACCAGCATTCAAAAGCACACTCACGGTGCTCGCTCCTTGATTCGAGACAGCTATATCAGGCATATAGTCAAAGTTCACATCCACTAATGCTAATATTTGTGGTTTCGATCCAGTTGTGTAAGTAACTTGATTAAGAAGCGTACCATTACCTTGATTTAGGAAAACACCCACGTTATTAGATCCCTGATTTGCGACAACAATGTCAAGTTTACCATCCGAGTTCAAATCTTTCACTGCTATTCCAAACGGATTGATACTGGCTGAATAAAGAGTGATAGTAGGAAACGTGTTAGTACCACTGTTAAGCAAAACAGAAAGGGTAGCATTGCCAAAGTTTGCAGTGATAATACCGAGTGTACCATCGCAGTTGAGATCACCGACCGCTCCTGAGTACGGATGGCTGCCAGCTGTATAGTCCGTTCGGCAATAAAACGAACCATTACCTGCATTGAGGAAGATACTGGCAGTGTTCGAAAGAGAATTTGTGATGACAAGATCCGGTTTTGTATCAAAATTCATATCGACTACAGTGATCGATCGTGGACCACTGTTAGTTGTATAAGTTGTTTGATTTGAAAATATTCCATTGCCTTGATTGAAAAAAATGCTGACAGTGTTCGAGCCATAGCTTGCAACAACTACATCAAGTTTATTATCCGAATTCAAATCGCCGATTGCTGCTGACTGTGGATTAGCGTCAGTTGCATAGCCCGTTTGATTGCGAAACATCGAAGCTGCAATAAAATATCGTTTAAGTAACATCACACTGATAAAAATTCTTTAGTATATTTATCTCATTGTATAACTTATTGTTTCATTGTCAGTTTGAAGAATGATAGTCGCTGTAGTGAGTTTATTCGACCGAAGATCACAGAAAGCAGTGTACGCCTGTTCTATTCATCGATTTATTACTATTTTGAGAAGTCTTTCTGATGCACACGAAGCTTTTCCTTTCGTATAGTATTTTTTTTCGAATAGAACTTTCACAACGATCATTCAATCTAATACATACGACAATATGGGGTTGACGTTGATGATGTAGATGTGGACGTCGTAGTGGATGTCGATGTGATACTCGGTCCTATTTAGAAAATCATCAGTTAGACAATGATAAAAAGCTATTCCAGGAACGTGTTTGTAATATCTCGTCATCTCTATTGGTTATTTTCTGAAACCTTCTCCCAACACAAAACGTGTAATCATAACTAGTTCAGAAAGTCTACATTTTCTACTCCTAGTCAACTCACCGAACATATTCGCAATCAAAGACTGATTTGTATAGATGACTATCCAACCCATATCTAAATCCAGTTCAGCCAAAGTTAAATTCGAAGAAAATAATTGACATGTTTGATTTGATGAGAAATAGTTCAATGCTGAGATCGATTGAAGTGAGCTGATCATTTGACAAATACAGTGCTGTTGAGATTGATTGAAGAGTGTTCTGGAAGCATTTGCAATCAATCTCGCTTGCTGAATTTGATTGAGAGGAATACAATGAGCAAGAGAGAAAATTGTAAGAAGAACAAATGCTGTTCCCAACATTGTGTTGTCTATAAATGTTCAATATGCTCTGTCTTTTGTTTTGAATGAGTATAGAAAGCTATATGAAAGAAAAAACGGAAAGTTATTTGGTTAAGTGCTTCGTAGTATGGAAGATGATAAACTGACAACATTGTCTTATTCGATGTCAAGTCTGTGGGTAAGCAAGAGGAATGTTTTGTTGAAACTGAGAAGTAACTTTCTGATTGCTTCTTTTATGTCTGAAGCAATTACTTACCTGAGGAAAACTCTTTTACCGATGAGTATGTTTCACTTTGACTCTGAAGGATAGTTTTTTCCGCGAAGAACTGAAGTTTTTCTTATATTGAGACAAACAATGTTTATACTTCCGCAGTGTATGAATGTTATTGTGTTAGAGCATCCATCGGTTTGGTATTCGCAGAAAACGATCGAGACCCGTGGTAAGAATGCGTTTCATTGCAATTAAATCATGTCCTCGTTCGTTATTTCGAAGAAACATGCAAAGAACAGACATGAGCGCCTGCCTCGAGAAATCGATGCATCTCCACCCGCACCGCATTGAATTCCAACTTCTGGTTTAGCTTTCAAATCAAACGATATCACCAACTTCACCAATTCTTTCCAATCATCAGCCGGTAAACTCAAAAAGCCTGAGCTGATTTCCAAAACATGGAATCTATACAGAATTTCATTTGCATTTTCTTAAATCGAATCTTTTCCTTACCCTAAATCTTTGCACGTTTTGAAATACTGTTTTATCACATGTTTATCACTAGCAGATGAAACTCAGACACGTTCGATGTAACTGTCTGTACTCACGTAACATTTGTGTTTATGTGCAACGTTATAATTAAGTCACATGAACGATGCTTCAGCATCAATAAAAATGACCCACCAGCGAATTGAATTCTATCGACATATTCAATTCAACCTTGAAGCAATTCATCGAGATATGTTCGTGGAACAGGTACATAGTATGAACCACGAATTTCGGTGTTGTTTTTCTTTCTGTTTGGTTTTGATAGTAAAAATGCGAATGGTGATGGGGACTTATTCAGAAACTGAATGAGATTTGTAAGGGAAAGTGGAGATTTCAGCATTTTATGACGATAAAGTATCGAAGTCGAATTCTTGTTTATTCATTCGGAATTTCCACGGTTGAGAATATCTTCGTATAGATGTCGTCTTCCTCTTCTATATAAAAAAGTCGACTCAATGACTTGAAAAGGTTACCTGGACATTTTAATCTGGTCTCATTCATCAGAATCTCTTTTCAATTCAATATAAAAGACAATTATTCGTATACCATTTCAAATTCATAATTAAATCACATGAATACATTGAAGCCTTTTGTAAATGTAGATGAAGTATTATAATTCTGTTAAACGTTCTGCTTTTATTCAATGGATAATAATCCTTCCTGCAGTGCCAAGACCTTATCACTCCATTATTTCAATTCAAATAAATACGAATGGATTTTTTGAAATTAGGTTAGATTCCACCAAAACATTACATCGGTCGAAATAGTGAATTGACTCGCGCAATGGCCACCAGATTTCTTCGAACTATCCTTGGTGCAATCATTATATTACAGATCAATGAATTATTCATTGTAATTAATTTTCAAAATATCATTGAAATCCTTTTGTTTTGTGAAACACGATCTGAAAGAGAGTGTTGAAGTGTGTAGGGGCAGAAATTTGGACCCCCCCCCCCCCCCCCCCCCCCCCCCCCCCCTCCCACCCGGCGGGAGCCCCCCCCCCAACCCACGCCCGCCCCGGCCAACACACACCCCCCCANTTAGTTGCAGCGATTGCTTATTTATGTTTACAAATTCCACGTTGGTATGCCTTAGGCGTCTTAACTGGTCTTTGTTCATTAATTCCTATTCTTGGAACGGCAATTGTGTGGATTCCAATAACAGTTGGACTTTTTATCCAACAAGCTCATATTAAAGCAGTAATAATGATTGTTGTTGGAGTTTTGGCAATTGGTTCAATTGATAATTTACTTCGGCCAGTGTTTTCCAAATTGGGTTCACTACAAATGTCAACGTTATTATTGTTGTTAACAATTTTCGGTGGATTAGAATTATTAGGACCATGGGGAGCATTACTTGGTCCATTGATTGTTCGGTTAGCAACAGAAGGGGTGATTTTGGTTCGTGAAGATGAAGATGAACAAACAAACACGACATCAACACACATGTAAATGAGTTTTTTTCCCACAAGTCTGTAAACCACATATGTTTAAAAACATAAATTCTTTCGATTCAATAAACAGATCAATACAACATTCGTTTTTTTTCATTTTCTTTGCTTTTCTATTCTTGCCTGTTTATTCATCGTTCAAGTACATTATTTGATTACGATCGTCACATCGAGTAATCTAGTCTGTGCTTCGCTAATCCAATCCGTCGTAGACGTCTTTGCACTTAAGAAATTCTATTGTAAATATTTCCGGACTCGAAAGCAAACGACTATACATTTATGAAGACAAATTCAATGAGACCTTGAATATGTATGTGGATTTAGTTGTTTTCCATAGAGATTTTATCAAAATATGCAATAACCTTCGAGTTTAATATTTCTCTGGAGTATATTTTTCTCATTCTACTCTTATTATTAAAAAAATCTTTTGATAAATATGTTTTCAAACATCTGTAATCATAGTTCTTCATGAATATCGGTAGAATTATGAAAACGTGACTAAGTGAGAACAGAATTTGTTTATAAATGGATTTCGTGCTGCTACTTTGTACAAGATATTATTGAAAATGTTAATTTGCATGATAAATCTCTTTCAAAAAATACAAAAGATTCTTATCTAAACACAATGTATGACGCTAATGACCAAACAAAGCCATAGACTAATGAAGAAAATAAACACAGTAGTGTTCGATTAGCCGCTGATGTAGAATAGATGAGTTTTATTCAGTAGAAGAAGTAATATTCAACTCCAGATTTGGGTATATCGCTCAATCTTTTAATTAAATATTATCTTAATGAAGATACAGAGTCTTAGGATTAGAGGAACAATTAACAGATTGACAATCACATGCATCTGAACGAACGTTCGCCAAATTCGTGTTTTGAATGTTATAATAATGAATGAGTTGTTTTACAATAATAGAAATCTTCAATGCTGTAGAAAGAGTGAAACAAATCTAAAGATAAATCTAAGAACAACGTCATTTCCTTCTTAAAAATTTTGCGTCATCTGAGATTTTGTCAGCAATTGTAGATTAGGAAAAGAGGGATTACTTTGTCTATCTAGATTTTGAATTTCATAAAATTACCTGGTAAATGATGGACAATCCGGATTAAGTTTCAACTTTAAGGCAAAATAGGCTTTAAACAACATTGGTTTAATGAAAAGAGTATAAAAGAGGATGGATTTTTATTCATTTTCGTATTTGATTGAATTCTATTTTTGAAAATTTCTAATATAAAACAATGTCTACACAGTCGGTCAACTATGATTTCATTCTTACATTACAAATGGCACAAAAATATCTCTATCAATATGTTGTTTTGGTTTTAATGATTCTCGGTACAATAGGTTGTGTTTTTAGTTTAATAGTTTTTACTAAAACAACTTTTCGTAAAAATCCATGTTCATTATATATGATTGCATATTATATCGGTAACTTAACACATATTTATACAATAATATTACCATCAATGTTAGTATTTGGTTATAATCAATCTATTTCTGTCCAAAGTATAGATGCTTGTCGATTTATTATTTATATGGCTGTTGTTTTAAATGTTTTATGTCCATCATATTTGATTTTTGCGTCTATTGATCGAATATTAATCACATCATCAAATGCAACAACGAGACAACGAAGTACTGTTCGTCTTGCTTTTATTTCTGTAATAAGTATAACATTATTTTGGTTTTTATGTGACACTCATGTATTAGTTTTCACAAAAATATTCGAAGTTGTAACAAATTATTTTGTTTGTTCTTTTCAAGGTGGATTATATTTAACTGTTTTTATTTATTATTCAACGACAAGAGCTCTACTTATTCCATTCATTTTAGCGATTTTAGGCTATTGGGCGATTAGAAATATTCGACAAGTAGGGAAACATCGAGTTCATGCTACTGGATCGAATTTTGAAACACCCGCGCAGATTAATCAGCAACAGATTCAGTCGAAAGATCGTCAACTTATTCGAATCGTTCTTATGGATATTGTCATTTACATTTTATCAAGTTTTCCACTCGCAATTGTTTCGATTTATCTACAAACGATCCAATATGATGTAAAAACCCAAGAACAATCGCAAATCAATAGTTTTATTAATTATATTTGTGTATGTATTGGATATATTCCATATTGCATTGGATTTTATAAAAATTTATTTACCTCAAAAACATTTCGAAGTGAATTTATGAACATCTTTCTACGTAAATAAAGTTTTCTGCTAAAAATTCTATTATTAATAAAGATTCAATTTAACAAGAGTATCAAATTTGCAAGTATGTCTAAGCAAGAATATCCAATGAATGTTATATTCGAAATTGAGAAAACCTCAAGTGTATAAATAATTAGTTTTAAAATAGAGAAACCTTTTTCGAATATAATAACAGAAATACTATGTACTACTGGAGAAAATTAATTATAGTTGCATACACGATCTAATACAATAGAATGGAAGATTTTCTATTAGTTTTTTGGTACAATCGATGTCTAAAAACAACATTCGGATTTTCATCCGATGTTTTCTCTTTCATTTCATATTGATTTTACGGTGATATAACAAATAAAAAGAAATAATCCCGATGGATAAATCAACAAGTTCTTATGATCACCGTAAGTTTGAATTATATTCATTTTTTTAGCATAAAAATTATGTATTGGCCTTTGTATTCCGGTTCTATTACTATATTGCCATTTGTGTCACTTGTAAATATAATCAAATCAAATGAATTCTCTTCCAAATAGTTCTCTAATCGATCAATGGAATCTTGATTCTAAATTACTTTGTATTGTATAATGTACACAGAAAATTTCGACATGTAATATCGTTGTATTTGATCATCAAGCATTACCTCCATGTAAGATGTTTAATGAAGGATTCATAATGAGAAAACTTTTGTCGATTTATCATCTCTGACAAACATTCCGAATAGATGTAATCAGATTAATTGGAATAATACATTTGAATGCGGCAAATGGATGTTGGACGATTACTATCAGTGAAAATTTCACTTCAATCAACGGTTATGATGATCCAATGACACGCACTACCAATACTCTTTTTACTTTACATTCTACTTCAATTGCTGCAGCATATAAAAATAATTTACAATTAAATGTGGTTGAATATCGTTCAAATTCAACTACTAAAAATCATATTATGACTAAGTGAATCAGTTGTATCTTAATGTTCAGGATATAGATATGTCAGTGAATATGTTATAAACATTCAAGACACATTCGACACACCCGCGCCCTTTAAATGACTCATACTTCCTTGGATTTCTTCCTTTCGAGGAAAAGAACTCATATTGCGTTTCAACAAGTTAATTGCGTAATCTTTCTCTACGCTTGATGCAAACATTCGTATATATATACTAACAGTTCTATTCGAAAGTTACCTGTATTTTTGATTAAACAAAAAGAAATTCCAATACCACAGCGAACAACTGGTCTTATCCTTAGACGTAACTATAGAATCCATATTCAAAACTCAAGAGAATATTGATCTCGTTTACATATTTTCAGTCACATTCAGCTTAAAAATTTCTATTCTCTTTCTTCGTCATCGTGTTATTTTTCGTTTTACTCTTCTAGAAACGTTGATTTGGTTCTCATTGGTGAGAGTGTGTGTCTTTCAAACATTGCGAAATAATCCATGGCAAATCAAATTATATCAGACGATGAGAATATTATTGAAAGATTTACGAAAATTTTTCAATCAAAACACAAATCAGACAATGGTGAGAATACCATGAGTGAAGAAGATTTAGATATGATGGCTGGTCGAGTATCACAAGGTTCAAACGAAGTCGATTTTGAGTATTTACAGAAAAGAAAAAAATTTGCTTGGGTGATGGGTGGTGATGGTTTAAATTTGTTTCTAAAACAATCTAATATTCAAGCACTACGTTCAATTGGTTTTGAAGATCGATGGATTCGAAGGAAACTAGAAGCCGGCAGACGTTTTCGTTTAGGTATATTTTATAGATCAGATCAACGTGTTCTAGCGACATGGGATGGAATATTATCGCTCATAGATCAGCATTTTCCGAAGCCGATTTCAACTAAAATATGTCAACATGCAGATGCATTCAAATCAATGACTTTTGATGAAATTGAAACTCGAGCTCGGTCAACATATCTTAAAGGAGCATCTTATTTTGATGTCGATCAAATGTGTGGCAATGGTATTGCAACTGAGCCTCGTTTGATGACAGAAGAAAGATTTTTGGCATGTGAAGGAACATTAGAAGAGTCTCGTGGTTTTCTCTATAATCGATTAGCCGCTGCGAGTTTATTTGATGGTAGTGGATTTACGAAAGATTCAAATGGACAATTACATGTCAGAGAATACCTACAACCCAGTGTGCCCGTTTGCGATCTTCCCGGATTTCGATACTTGGATATACCTATTGATAATAACGATCTTATGCCGAATGATTAAGACAAATTAGAAAATTGTGCATATGTTTCGCTAATTTGATAAACATGATTCTTGTTTAAAGCGAAATAATAATAAATAAATACGTATTCGTGTATGTATTGGATATATTCCATATTGTATTGGACTTTATTAAACTTTCCTGTTGAAAATTCTATGACTAATAAAAATTTTCTTTAACAAAAGTATCAAATTTACAAGTTGCATTCATTTATTCTTCGAAAACAATGTAGACATAAAAGCGGACCACATCACATATTTAAAGCTAGATTAAAGTTCATATGAAAGTATACAAATGCAATTATCCACATTCATCACCACTAACATTCGTGTTTGGATGATTTTCGGGTGGTAGTTCACCACTTGGATTTTTCTTTTGATTTCTTTTGCTTAGTTTTTCAAATAATGGTTCGGCTGAATTTAATAATGTGGTCACATCAGCATGTGCTCCACCTACTTTCACACCCAGATGAGCGCAGCAAATATTGTCGAAATGCCAGTCTTTCAGCACATTACGCATCCAATCACGAAATAAATATGGTGCTTCAGCTGTTGGATGAAGTCCAGCACTTTTGATCGAGGGATGAAATGCCATTGCACCATCTTTCATACCGAATAGTTTCAACAAGAAACCGGGCTTTTCTGAATACATTATTGTATCGTCAACATGAAGCGTTTTTGATGCTGGATGATAAACAAACACACTAACGAAATGGTTAGAAGACTCTGGCTGAGGATTAACAAATTCAGCTCCTAAAATTCAAACTGAATCATTGTTTCATCTATATTTTATCGATCAACGAAAAGAACCTGCAGGAATACGCATTTCAACATCTGGTTCCCATTTCTTGCGAATGTTACAGTCGT
Source organism: Adineta ricciae (assembly GCA_905250025.1). Taxonomy (NCBI): domain Eukaryota; kingdom Metazoa; phylum Rotifera; class Eurotatoria; order Adinetida; family Adinetidae; genus Adineta; species Adineta ricciae. Next base: position 74,219 of record CAJNOJ010000345.1, on the reverse strand, counting down.
CGAGATCTCCTTTCCATGGAATATCTGTTAGACGACGAAGATGTCTTGGTGTTCCATAGTAAGCTGCTTTCGGATAGAGCTGATAGAAGGCAGGAATTGAGAGTGTATGAAATGGATGTGTGGCAATGACAGCTTCAATCTTCTCACCGTTGTTTGTTAACTGATCAATTTCTTGTCGAAGACGATCAGTCATTTCCACTGTATCGATGACGAGAAATCTTCCATTTCGGCGCTTTATGATCGACATTTGTGTCTCAATATCAAGAACCTTGAGAATCTTAAAACTACCGCGTACATTCCAAAATCCTGGTCCTATAGAATAAAGTTCATTTTTGTCGAGATTCTGTGCAGCATTCGGAGTTTGAGGTGAAACAGCAGATGCCATTGTGCGAAAAAGTTTTAAAACTGATCTATAACGAATATTCGGTAATAAACGTTTTTTGTGTCACGCCATCAAGTAAACATAGTATTATATGCATGTCATTCGGATCATTAGACTTACATAACTATATTCAACTAACCTATCATATCGAATGCGATAGATGACGATGCGTAAAACCAAATGATGTAGAACAATAAAGAAAAAATTCAACACTGATCAATTTCAATTCAGTCGTCTAACAGTTTATTCAATAAACTACAACGAACACATTCATTCTGGTATTTCCATGAGTATTACATGTCAAATCAGTAGTACCATGCCCGAAAATTACACTTAAATATTCAGCTGTTTCTTTTTACGACAATTCCCACTGTTTTTCTTGTTAAGGAAAAATTGAGCTTAACTTTAATTCTTGCATATACGATCAACAATTTTGCCGTAACAAATTCATCAACGAACTAAACATTTCAAGATGGGAGATGTTCTTCTGATTAACTTAAAATCTATTGCAACAAGATATATCAACACATCTTGGTTAAACGCACAATCTCGTCAAAACGAATTTGATATTTTTAGTTTTGTCGTGAGTCCATACTTCAACCAAAACTAATCATTCGCGGTGATATTTTGCATTTGTTTCAATCAAATCAGCTGAAAGTATATGATATTATACTCTTTGTCCTTTTATTTAAAGTATTTTGAATAGGATTAAGATGGCAATTGATGCTCTAGAATGTCTCTGTTAAAGACTAAATTGTTCGCCAGAAGGTTTTCATATTTTGATATCGATTTCATATCAAATTCAGGAAAGAAGAATTTGATTTCACGTTGAGCTGTTTCAGTTGAATCTAATTCCCAAATAAGAGGAAAGAAAATTTGTTCATACGAACACTCTTGACGTCTTTACCTGATCCATGACCACAATTTCTTGTATCTGTTACACCATGTTGACCACGTATTGTATTTTCTGCTTCAAATATCGTTCTGAAATAGAGTAATGTTTTTCAATTTCCATCTATTCAACAAATCGCTGTTGTACTTGAATACTTTTGTTGGACCAAGCATTGATCTCCATTCTTGTATTGCATTATCCCTTCCCAATATGTGACATGAGATTGGTCCACTACAACAAAACGAATATTTTCAATTTTTGCAATGATAATTAACATACCAACTCATGTAATGAACGAGTCGACTGTAGAAAAATTTCCCTGAATAGAAAATATCGAACGTTAAAGAAAAGAATTTGTTCGAAGTAAACCTTGATGTTCTCGATAGAATTCTCCAGCTCGTTCACGATTCAATTGTAAACGTTTGCTTTTTATGAAGATAAACTGACGTTGAAGAATTAATTCGATAATTTCCTAAACAAAAAATGAAAAAGAACATTGTATGAGAAGATATGAAGATAAAATATTACCTTTATCTATACGTACATGAAATAAACGAGGCGATCGAACAACATCCGGTTTCAAAATACATAAAGTCAATTGAAACATAATGATATATGTGTGATATCTACAATACTGACAATATTCTTAGATGAATTGAGATCATTTTTGTAACTTAATGATCGATTCGATGAGACTACTACATTAGTTTTAGTGTGAATAACGAATGAAATTGGTTTATCGATGGATGTCGCTTCTGACTACATAGACTGGAGTTATGATTGAATGATGTATGCGCTGGATGTGACTAAGAACATATTTTTTTGTTTGAAATCTCTCAAAAACAAACACACACACAAACACGAATAGATTTCGAAAAGTAGTCAAGTTTTGTTCGAGTATCAATTCAACTATTTCCACTACTTACAGATATTCAAGGAATTACATGTGTATGGCTCGATGATAACAAAGTAGTATGGACATTTATATACGTATTGTTGCTTTCTTGACGAAATGATTGACGATATAACTTATTTTGATAAACTATTCCAATAAAGATCAATTTGAAACTAATGATAGGTAGAGATATAACAGTAAGCATGCATAGAAAACCAATGATTTCCTTTTCTCCCTTTGAAATTGATATACGATCTCGTAAGATTAATGCAATGGAGAGAACAATACCAGTGATAGAACTCAGAGTATCATAAAATAAGGATTTTGATTTGAGTTTTGTCGAAAGAACTAGTTTTACAATCGACAATGTAATAAAAGAAATAATATGTATCACAGAGTAAACACGTGTAAACCAATCACCTGTTGGTGTTTGAAGATCGATCATGAGTTGTATCTCATGAGATTTAATGCCTAGAAATGAACCAAAAATAAGTGCACCATTGATACAACAGACCAGATAATCTCGTCGTTCAAGATCGTTCGGTGTTTGACCTAGAATAGATGTAACGAATGACAATTTCTCCTTCTTTTTTTTTCACCTTTCAAGTGCCAGAACACGAAGAAACTGCAAATTGAATTCATCAACGCACTAATTGCATAACTCAGTCCCAATAATGATCCAACAAACCAACAGTAAAACAAAGCTATTAAACCAAGATACAAACCAAGATGGCATGTGACAACACATATAGCATATGCTATCGTTTGATAGAGTTTAAATGATTTATTTCGATTAATGTCTTCTTCAGCTACACTTGAACTAGTATTATCATTCACTGTAGCCATGAATATGTATATACTTTTTCTTCGCAAATACTGTTATTACTGAAGAATTTATATGAGTCAGAACGAAACAAAGAATAATCACTCACGGAATGAAATATTTTCTTCTATCCCATGCAATGGGATAATGCCATCCCACACAGAACCTTGATGTACGTGATGAAATCGAATAGAACAACAGGGGAAGTATTTTTTACTCTGATTGATTTGGTCAAAATTCAATTAGAAACAAGTTGATTGAGCAATGGCAGTGACTTATGAAAATTCATCTTTTGACACACGATTGGCATCCGAACCGAACAAAATAGATGTACATCGATCGTCAGTAAATGTATAAATCTTTGGTAAATATGTTGATTTATCACTAAATGAAAATAGTTTTCAGCGATAAAATTCACAAGTGATAATTAAGCTAAAGATATTGAACTTGCTGTTATTACTCTGCTGGTATATGTGAAATGTTTGTCCGCATGTAGCTATAGCGTTGATATATTAAGCGGTGAAGTTGCTTTTCACAAAGTGATGATGAAATTTTCATAATTGTTCATACAGAGAACCTTTGTCTGAAACTGTTGAATTATGACACGTTTAGTACGATAGATAGTGCTAATTGTTCAATGGTTCTATATCGACCAGAGCAGGGCATGGCATCTCTTGCTAGCTAGATTTGATTCATTGTTTTAAAATACCGAACTAAGGATATTCAGAGTTTTGATGCTTGTCGCATCAAATCAAAGTAGGTGACCGACCATGAACATGAAATCATTTGTATTTCATCGAAAAACTAATTAATTCATTTTTTTCGAATAATTAATTAAAGAATAACACTGATATTCTGTTAAATTAGTTTCATATTACCTAAACTATCATATTCGGCAATGTGGTATTCGAACATTGAGATTTGTTACAAGATATAGAAAATGAAATTGGTTGTTATTGTTTCAAATCATTTGATCATGCACTCACTCTCAAATCAAAGAGATACCACAAAGTGATTAAGGTGATACAGTGGAACGCGTTCCGATTGGTAAATAGTGGTTAAATAATCGTTTCAACAAGGCACGCGAAATTCGAGTATGGTCCGTTCTTCTTGTCAGTCAGTGTGAACACGATGATCGCGTCTCGCAGAAGATTTTGCTCGTCGACTTCTACAGGTTTGATTGGAATCTTTTGTGTAAAGTGAAAAGAATCATTGTGGCCTTCGATTAAGTTCATCACCTATTGAAAAATCGGATGCAGTTGTTCCACAAACAATCCTTGCTCGTATGAATGAACTCAAAATGCAAGGATGCGAAGTTATTATTTATATTCTCAATCAAGTCGGTGATGACATTTATCATGCAATTAAATTCTTTGGCAATGTTAAACTTGGTATCGTTACACAATGTACACGTTTCGATCGACTCATGTCAAATAGTGATCCTCGGAAAATGGATATGTATATTCAAAATTTAGTACAAAAATTCAATGCAAAATTAGGTGGTGTTAATCAACTTGTTTCATTAATGCGTGCATTAACATCTCCATCAGCTCGATCTGATATTTTTATGTTCTTTGGTATCGATTGTACACATATAACATGTTCACGTGAACGACCATCGATTGCTGCTGTTATTGATTCGATTAACATCTTCATCAGCAACATTTGAACTAGTAGTTTGATGTTTAGGATGTTAAACGAAATATTGACGAATCTGCACATAATCACACGAATAGTTCGATGCATACTTATGATAAGTACATTCCAAGCAACAGAGTTTTGCAAATGAAATTCGTATGTTGTCTGTATAGACTATCTTGTTACTATGAAAACATTTTGTAAACTATGACACCCTGTTAATGTGATAAGCAAGGAAGTTAACCCTTGTGCGGTATTTGTGGGTCCGATGAGACCCACAAGATTGTTTTTTCATATTTTCCACACAAAGATCTATCCTGTTCTGATCCATCTCTCCGCTAGTCGTTAGTCCTCTGACGGTATACAAGTACCGTATTACATTTCACATATAGATCATACCACTGAAAAACTGAAGGGTAGGTCCATAGGGACCTTCTAGCAACTTTTATGTTATATAAATGATTTTCATCTATATTGTATCTGTCATCTATTATGTGGAGAGTTTATTTATCATAGATGTGTTAGTACAAAGTTGCAAATTGTGAATTGTTTATTTTTTCAATCGTTTTCTGACGATTTTGTTATCTATATATTGAAATATGTCTAATACCGTCTCTAGTTATATGTATGCAAAATCATTCATATTTATACATTACTACCAGACTAACTATTCCGGTTTCGATAAAAATATATCTTAAGGCTTAGTATATCATATCTGCTACAGTGAACACTAAAAATGAAGCTTTTCTAACTTATTTACACGTGGGTCCTTCCGGACCCACACAACATCTTTTGTGTAAAAAAATGAGGACACCGTACGAGGGTTAAACAGAAGTAAACTAAGTCGAAAGCGCCGATGTGATATTTGTTTGCCTTGAGATAAATTTGTTTTACATAGATTCGTAGGTTATCTTATGTATTTTTATATAAATAGTTGACACACACAACTTACGGAACACTAATAGCGACAAAACAACATGCCGCATCGTCGCATACTCGTAGTTTTACTTCTCTTCGTTTATCTTCAAATATTTTCAGTCGATGCAACATTATTTCCTTGTAATACAACGTTCTCGTGTGGTTGTTCAAGAGCTAATGCTAGTATCAATGCAAGAATAGTCGGAGGAGAAGTAGCCGTCGATCATAGCTGGGGCTGGGCCGTTTCGATACGAAGCTATTTTGGAAATCATTTCTGCGGTGGAATGATCATCTCTCCTCGTTATGTTCTTACAGCAGCACATTGTGTCGAGGATTACATATTCTCAGCTAATCTTCTATCAATTGTTATAGGTTCGAACTTGTTAAATGGCACTGACGGACAACGGTTCACGTTATCAGGCATCATTAGCCATCCTAGTTACAATCCGAGAACAAAAGAAAATGACATTGCTATTCTTCAGCTTAGCAGTGCAATTGATTTTAAGAATGACAATGTAGCGAAAATTTGCCTTCCAAATGTCACGCCAACTGAGCAATCTCAATATCCGATCGTGACCAAACAAGTTGTAGCAATTGGTTGGGGACATACTACTTTCAAAGGCAATTTGTCTAATTCATTGCAACAAGTAACAGTTAAGACAGTTGCAAGTAAAGAATCGAAATGCAAAGTTTACATTCGAAATACAAACCTGCAATTTTGCGCTGCAGTGAACGGTGGAGGGAAAGGTAGATTTTGACAGCGAGCATAGATCATATCGCATTCTTTTTCTCTAGATACATGTCAAGCTGATTCCGGTGGCCCGTTGATGTTTTATTCTAAATCGGAACAAGTGTGGGTACTTGCAGGTATCACATCCTATGGTCATCAATGCGCATTACCAGACTACGCTGGTGTTTATACACGAACAAGTGCTTATATTAGTTGGATTCAGTCAGTTGTTGGTAACGATGGTATCGTAACCGTCCAACAAAGTAAAGCAGTGATTCATCATCGTGTTTCTTATTTCCTCACTTTCGTAGTATTTTCTCTAATGATTCTAAACCGTTTCTATTATTAAAAGTTTTGCACATGCATATCTGAATCGGATTTCATTTAATTCATTGTTTGATTTTCGAATATGACACAAAATAGCAGCTTTAATTCACTCGAAGATTTCGCTCGAATAACTCGCTGATGATTGTCTGAAACTGTCGAGTATATTATTGCAATCTCTCTGGAAGGCGTATTCTTGTTGAATAATTGTCGTTTAATTAACTAAATCGTGAACGAAAACAGACACGGTAATTGACATATTTAACTAATGATGCGGTCATTCGTTTGCTTTATGAAGGCCCCTTTTTGAGGGTGTGGGCAATAGTCTTCTCTTCACCCCATCCTTAAAATTTCAAGGTCTTTATTCGTCTTCATATAGCAAATCGTTAGTTTTCCTTTATATCTCAATACACTTCATTAATATGTATCGATCGTTCTGTAATAGTCTTTTATCTAAAGTGACTTAACTAGATTTTATTTCAAAGAGAATACTTGAAAAAAAGGAGGAAAAGGCTTTAGTCAAGTTCGACAGCCTTCTTTTGTGGTGGTGGTTCAGGTATACTGAAATCATCCAAAAACGTTTCTTGTCGTACACGCATCTATCTATATAAAGAAGAAAGTTTGTCTGTTTGTTTGTTTGTTCACTATGCATTCAGTCCCTGTAGTAGCCATCGGCGTGAAACTTTCCACAATGCTTCCTGAGACCCAGAGGAAGGTCGACATCTACTTTGTTCCGAGAACAAATGAACCAGACGTTTGCTACAGGCAATATATGAAACTGACCAATAGGATTGCAGGATGCGAAAATTGCAGCGGGTCGGTAGCGAAGGCGGCCGAAGGCCGTGTGAGCGCTCAAAGACATCAATCCACGTGTTCTCTACGCCTATGATAGTTCGGTGAATGCTACAGATAATCTGCGAAACTCACCAATAGCGTTACAGGTTCTCAAAATATTAAGATAAATGATGACGGTGGGTGAATTCGAAGGATATAAGGCATGAAATGACGTGAGAGTGAGAAAGAGGTCGATAAATGAATAGCTGGAGTGGAAAAATTAATATCAGAGAAAGAGAAAATTTTCATGATTTCTGAGGCAGAAATTAGCTTCGGTAACTCTTGCATAAAGAGATATAGTCGAAACTGCCATTTTATGCGATGCACGGTGGGAAAAATAAGGATTGGAAGCGTAGAAATTTTAATTGTATTGATTTTCTATCTGTTATAACTCTTCAACACGTGAGATATTCGACATAGATATTTCTTATTTGCAGCGGGTCTCCCTCTAGTTGTAAATATTTTGAAGAGAATTTCTTTGGACTAAATTTTGTATGCAATTTCACCTGTTGATTCTTATTCTCAGTTTGATTCAGTTCTACCTTCATTTATCTCACTTTTTTTTTATGTTACGAAAGGATCTGAAAGAGCAAAAGAGTGTCTCGCAGTTTTTCCTCTTTCTCGTTTTATTAATTCTTAGCTTTGATCTCCTGAAAGACGACACATAATATTTGAAAAATCTACGCACATGTCGTCGTCTGATATTCTTCGAATCTCTACCCAATACACGCTTTACAATGCCTATGCAGTTTTAAGCTTAGGAATTCTTGGTAATATCATAAACATTCTCGTTTTTCTACGCATAAAACTCTTTCGTGGCAATCGATCTGTGTTTTTTCTTATTGTTGAATCCTTTTCAAATGTTGGTTATGAAATCGTTTCCTTGATTCTGACAATTTTAACATCTGTCTACGGTGACGATGGCACGGGCCGATCGGATCCTTGGTGTAAAATTAAATTCATGTTGGCACAAGTCTTTTTACTTATTACATATTTTATGATCGGTTGCGCATCGGCCGATCAATTCTTCTCAACACATTCTTATTTCAATCGGCAACAATGTTGCACAATGAAATTAGCTCGATATTCAGCGTTTATCATCAGTTTCATTTGGTTAATTCATAGCATCGCTTTTGCTTTGTTCTTCAATGTCGAGCCATCCGTTGGATGTGTTATTTCGAATACCAATGCACTTCGCTATGCGACATTCTTCTTCTATCCGGTCATCGCCGGATTTTTACCGATGATAATCGCAGCATTGTTTAGTTTATTCGCTTTTCGAAATGTTCGTCGGATTGTTCGTCGACAAGTCCCAATCGTTCGTCGTCGATTAGATCGACAAATGACAGCGATGGTTTTTACACGCGTGATCTTCTTTATATGTTTAATATTTCCATACAGTTTCTATCGTATTTATGCAATTAATCATCCAACTTCACGAACCCAACCATTACCATACGCAATCGCGCAACTTATTCAAGCAATTTTTCTTTCTTTAGTTCGAATCAATTCAGGTGTACGTTGTCATTTAATTTTCGCTTTATTCTTATCATTTTTCTATACATAGGTGAATTTTTACATCTTCGTTTTAACATCATCACAGTTCCGTCGTCAAGTGAAGTTTGTATTGGTTAAGAAATGTTGGAAACAAATCAAACGTACTCTTGCGGGTGTTAATAATCAAACGGCACCGAATCAAACAGAATATGAAGAGTCACATAGGGAGTCGGATAAAAATGCTTAATTATAGACCATTGTTAAGCTCATACTACATAATCATTATTAATATTTGCCTTACAGGATTTTTGCTTCGTGTTCTCCGCCTTTTCTTTCTCATTGCGATAATTATATATTAAGAAGTTCAAAGAAGTAATACTGAATGGGATTTTAAACCGAGTGGATTGTAATTTGAAAGGAAGCATATCTCATCATATTAATAACATTTCACTGGAAGGTCTTCGTTTGAAACTATAAACGAGAATAAATTTTGTTTTGCACGATCGGTTCTGTTATGTATCTGCTTTACCCTCGGGTTCATTTCTGATTGAAAAGAAAATGTTGGAAGGCAGAATTCTGACATACACTGATATACGACTAAAAAATATTTTCTAGATTTTCAATGATGCATGCATGTGTCAGTTGGGCCTGCGGCAAGAGACATCGCTCACATGCTTTTACTAAGACGATGCGTTTTAAATACTTCAGCATGGCAAAGACGAGTAGCGAATAAACATAAAGAGTGTTCCGGAAGTTCTGAAACGATCTATATTTATATCATTTTTGCATTGATTTCGAAATCCATTTCATTCAAACTGATGAATTGTAGTATGCACTTAGTACTACAATATTACAAAATGTCAAAGTGCTTCATTTTGTTACCAACTGTAGAAATACCTCTGATTGGTTTTCTTCAACAGCTAAATTTGTATGAGAAGGTAGTGAAGACAAATGATATCATTCGATATCGAATATCAGTTTATTATGGAAGTCAAATAGGCTTTCGAACTCTCTCATAATATCAGACAAATGTGCATATAGATCGAGCAATGTTCAAGAAAATTGATTTTTAGAGGAAATAAAGATAATTAAACTATGAGTGTAGGTGTTGATAGTTGAAGAAAACTCTCTTTTTCTTTGTTCTAACATAGCCAAATATAAGGAAGCATTTTAAACTAAACTTCATTTTCACATCTTCATCCTGTGTATTTACAAGTTATTTATTTTCATATGTGCAAAATTACAGCTGAATGCTTTATGCATGAACAGATAGGAAAAATTTCCATCGGATAGCTCGTCGAAGTTTCCTTTTGAATTTCTTTGATAGATTACAATTATGAATTCGAAATCGTCGCAATGATCGATTGCTTTTTAACATTTGTACAATCGGATCCACACACAGATCATCAATTAACCGATTTCCATTTACACATAACTCTTCAATTTGACTATTTTCTTGTAGAATCACATTAATCAACAATTGCATTCCTTGATTTCCAATATCATTACATGCTAATCCGAGAAAAGTCAACGTTCGAGTCCGTTTTATTATTTCAATTATATGTTGAACACCGAGATCCGTAATTTCATTTGAACCAAGATCGAGATATTGAAGAATCGATTGACTCGATGAAATCTTTTCTGCTAAATATCTCACACCAACATCCGACAAATGATTATTATTCAAGTTTAATGTATTCAATGTTATATTATTTTCTAAAGCAACAGCAATTCTCAATGCTCCGTACGACGTAATGTTATTGTTTTGTAAATAAAGTCTTCGGCATTGTTTTTTAATAATCGCTTGTGCAACAACAATTTCCATATCATTGTCAGTTAAATTCCAATGATCTAAATCGACTATTGATTGAAAATTACACTTCTCGATTTCTTCTTCGAGTTTTTTGTTCTCATGACACGAAGGTAAAGGAACATATAATGGCATATCTATTACAAAAAGAAGTCAAATTTCACTTGATTTTGACCGTAACTAAAATACCTTTCGATGACGTGTGGAAAAAAACGTTCGATGTTCGTAACGAACTTAATCTATACGAACACGATTGCCCATTGGTATCTTCGTAGATTCCATGACATACTCGACTCATGACTTCTTCAACATTTAAATTCGGCTCGATAATATGTTTGAGTAAATGATAAGTAAACAAACTATTTCGAGCATTCTTCGAATTTTCTAATGTAACTTCGTTGGATCCACAAGCGAAAACGATTAAAGTATTCGGAATGCTTTTCATTGATGTTAAATTCACATCCGTGACATTCTCTTGGGAAACATTTTTCGTGTTAGACACTTGATCTTCGAGATTTAAATTATTCCGACAGCAATCGAGAAGAAGAATAATCGTACACGGTTGTCGTTTCATCATCGATTCGAGCGTTGACTGAATACTAATGGCATAATGTGGATACATTTCGAAGTCGTCGGAAAGACATTTGTTATCAATACCAATTAGATAATGTTGATCTTCCCATTGAGCACCGTGTCCAGAATAGAAGATGAGAAGTAGGTCATTTTTTTGAACTTGTCGTTGGAATTGAAGAACCTTTTGCACCATTTTCACGTATGGTAAATCAACACCGACAGTCACCTGAAAATCGAATTTTTCCAAAACATTCCCGATATCTAATGCATCATTCAGACAACAATTAAGTTTCTTCCCGACTTCATAACTGTTATTTCCAATGACCAGTGCGAGTTTTCTCGAACTCAACATTTCATCTAAACAAAGTCTATGAAATCAGAAAAAAATAACCTTGTCTTTTCTTTTTGTTTCTTTGACATATACAAACTTCTACTTACATGTGTTCTTTGCTCTTGTTGTTTCTCGTGTCCTTGGTGCGAGTTTCTTTTTTTTTATGATTCTTTTCTCTTTTTCTTCTGTCTGTCGCCTACCTCATACTAACGTACGATAAGGAAATAACAAAATACATATTCCGAAGGAAAAACATGACATTTGGGCGACAACGATGAATATCGTCAACGTGCAAAGGGTGAAAATCAATTTTCCCACATGCGCAACTTGAAGAGAGAAAAAAAAACGCATTTTTCATTTTCTGCGTATCTTTTATCGAAAACAAACATAATTAAATCGAGAATATTATTTATTTGCTACTAAAGATAAAACTAATGAAGATTATTGGTGGAGAAACGATATTCATTAATCAACCGGATGTTGTTTTTTTGTCTGCTCTTGCTTTTTGTAAATATTTCAAAACATACGTCGCTGTTTTATCTAGATTTGCTTTCTTTTGCACTCCGAGTGAACAAGATTTTGGATTGTTACATGTGTACCAAGCTGTTCGACTGATTTTCTTTGGATCATCTTGATGAAGATCAGCTAAACGAAACTTTTTCTCATCGGCTTGATTCAAATAAGTTTTCTCTTGATATGTGAAAAATCGATCTTGTGGTTTTTCCTTTGTACATGTAATTGGTTTTGTGAAAGTTAAGGTGATGTTTAAAACTTTCTCATCCTGTTTCGCGTAGAAATTTCCTGCACAATTAAGTAGGTCTTTGTGTCCACCTTTGGCAACGATTAATGTTTTTTTCAAATTCTTGCCGAGTAAATTCAAATCAGCATTGATTAAAGATGTGAGAATTGATTTGAGTGTTGGAAGAGAAATCCATTGATAATCATCGATTGTTAAAATACTTGCTGGACATGTGAAGTCTTCGGTGATATCAGTAGTTAATGAAACGAGCGACTTTTTCACGGGAGAGTTTGTTAATGACGATGATAATGCACGAATGTGAATTTTCTCTTCAGTATAGTTTGCGTAGACATGTAATTGAATACGAGAGTTTGCCGTTGGATTAGTTAATGAAGAACATAAATCGAGCTTGGACGTCTTTTTATATGTTTTGAAATCAATTTCATATTGACAATCTTCTAATGCTTCAGTATCGCCATAATCGTAGTCTTCTTCAACATCGCTCGAGTATGTCGAAGCGAATAAGATCAAAACGCAAACAGCTAATACTATCTTCATGGTAATTCGTGGGAAACAAATGATAAAGAATGTCGTCGTCTCGGAGTAATTTATACGGAATATTCTTACCATGATACATCATCATTTACTGATTAATAATTATCTGTTGAAAGGTTGGATAGATGATTTCTAGGCTTTTCTCCTTGAGATATCAAGAGATAGTTTTGTTTATTCGTATTGTCACAAGGTGATAGTTTTTAATTCGAGTGTGAAGGTGTTTGAAAGAATAAAAGATAAAGAAAATCATCCGTTCAATACTTATACTGTTTATTTTAAGAATAGTGATAAGATTTCAAAAGCATTTATGATTAAATAGTTCCATTCGAAAACTGCACGACTTTGTAGGCGACTTTATACAAGTAAAAAAAAGCAGATGTCTTAATTTATTTCGCATCATAGAGTTCAGCAGTATTCAAATATATTGTTCCGGATGAAATTCCATCAGTGACTAGAACAGTGTTATTATATAATAAAGATGCTGTATGAAATCGTCGTGCAAAATTCATAGGTTGTGTAGTTGACCAACTGCCAGTCGATGAATTGTATAGTTCAACACTATTCATAGCATTAACACTAGTGTCTGTACCACCAGTAACTAAGACATTTCCATTGGATAACACCACTGCTGCATGATGGCCTCGAGTATTACTCATATTTCCTGTGAGAATCCATGTATTTGTTGCCAAACTATATATGTCAGCAGTATTGGAATAACCACCAGTAGTACGTCCACCAGTGACTAAAATTTGTCCATTGGTCAGCACAGATGCTGTGTGATAAAGTCGAGGACTGTTCATGTTTTTTGTCAATGTCCATGTTCCTGTTGACGGATCATATAACTCAGCACTGTTCGATGAACTACCACCGATATTTCCACCAACAACTAGTACTATTCCATTTGGTAAAACCGAAGCTGTATGAGCCCCCCGGGCAAAAGTCATATTCATTACATTTGTCCACATACCAGTTGATGGATCATATACTTCGGCACTGTTGAGATAACCGTTACCAGAAATGCCACCAGCAACTAGTACGTCTCCATTTGATAATACAGAAGCTGTATGGGACGATCGAATCATATTCATACTTCCTGTTGTTGCCCATGTTCCTGTCGATGGATCGTATAATTCTGCACTCCTAAGATAAACACTACCGCTGAAACCACCAGTTACTAATACTTTTCCATTGGATAAAACAGATGCTGTATGCAAATCCCGTGCAGCACTCATGTTCATGGTCTTCGTCCATGTTCTTGTCGATGGGTCATATATTTCTGCACTATTAATATAAGCATTACCACTATATCCGCCGGCTACTAATACTTGTCCACTAGCTAACGTAGACGCTGTATGATATGCTCGAGCAATACTCGTATTTCCAGTGAATGTCCATCCTACAGAAAAGAAACACAAAATAAGAATGAGACCTTATGTTAACCGCTTTTTAATCTCATGCATGAAACGCGTTAGTCTGTTGCTTTTTTAACAAATGTGACAAACCTTGAAATTCAAAATAGGCTCGGCTTTTCATGCCATCAGAAAAATCTAACTAAATTTTTGAACTACTCTGTTGAGTCATTATACACTAGTATTCAATTGGTCTCTCATATGAAATGCGTTCTTTTTTACTGTAGTTGAATATATGTTCTAACTAGCTTAAACCAATATGAACATGATCAGAGTTTGCCTTCTGCATAGCAAATGAATTGGAAGTCTTATTGTAAATATCTACCGAGAGTGTATTTCGATTTACATTAATCTCATTCACCTACTGGAGTTGTTGTAGTTCTTGATGTTAATATTGTGTTTGGTTCTAGTTACAATACAAAGCAAATTACTAAGTAATAGTCAAACGATTTCATTCTAGAGCTTCTTTCGAGATATTGGCAAAAAAAGTCTTCGTAATGACGTCAATCAATGATAAAAGAGTAAAAATATCTCTGATGACTGACGCGTTTGTAGTATTGCATTATAGTTTGATTAGTTGTTTTCAAAAAATTTCTCCCAACACAATATACATGTGAGTATGATCACTTAGAAAAGATTATAATCTTGTTCCGATCAACTTACGAAACATATTTGCAATCAAAGATTGATCCGTATAGATGACTATCCAACCCACATCTAAATCCAGATCAATCAAAGTTAAATTTGAAGAAAATAATTGACATGTTTGATTTGATGAGCAATAGTTCAGTGCTGAGATCGATTGAAGTGAGCTGATCATTTGACAAATACAGTCCTGTTGAGATTGATTGAAGAGTGTTCTGGAAACATTTGCAATCAATCTCGCTTGTTGGATTTGATTGAGAGGAATACAATGAGCGAGAGAAAGAAATGTAAGAAGAACAAAGGTTGTTCCCAACATTGTGTTGTCTATAAATGTTTTGAGAGAAAGTTGTTGATTAGCAGTTGCACAGAAATTTTCTTACTGTTCTGCTCCATTTTTTGAATTAACTAAGAGAAATTTTTTGACTATTAGGAAAATGGAATGGCGCTGGAGAGAGGAAAACAATTTGTTAAAATATTTTGTATTTATTCAGATGTCAGTCAAATGAAATTCGCGAATTAGTGCCATATTGACGATTGCTGTCATGGTTACAGAAAAAGGAAGGACGATAAAAAATTTTCTGATAACCGAGAAATGTCTTTTGGAATTCCCATAGTGTAGGATAACACAGTCTCATCCCTCATATTTCTATGGTTAAACCATCAACGAAAACATAACGAAACGATGTTCGTTCTTCGCTGATGGTTCGCGAATATAAAAGCAAAAGTTATAACGGGTGATGATCGTACTTTTCAAGATGTTGATAATATTTGTGCACATTTACATGAAGTCTTCTTATGATGATGCAAAATTATCTGATCCTCAACGATTGTTGGCTAATAAAATCGAATGGATCATTTCTACACTTATCTTCTTGAGAAATCAGAAGGTAATCTACTTTCTTCGAAATGTTCTATGTGTTCTGCAAATACATCACAACAGATAAACTAAATATGTGATTATTGTTGAAACAACAACTGTATTCAAGCAAGAAATAATATTATCTCGTTTGAATCTGTTGCTATTCGCTAGCGTCATAGATGAAATCGTCAGTCATTCTATTGTTTTTGAAAACGAATAGTTTTCTTTGAGCGTGTGAATGTTGAGAGTGAAATGCCGTCTAGAGACAATTGAAAAACCTTGCAATTTATTTGTGTATTGATTTGCTTGTTGTCAATTGCTGAGCTATTCGATATCTGAACGTACGTGCAAAACTTTTCAACAGTATCAAACTGTGACCATTTCTTTTTGACTGAAGAAATAAATCTCTAATGTGACACTAAAAACATGAAAATATTTTCGATCTAGTGTCGCAAATTTGATGTGAATATTATTCAGAATATCGGAAAGTGAGTGAAAAATGAAATCTAAGTAGGAATATTACGTTACTATGAGCAATAGTATCAATTGACTCGATAATGATTGTTCAGCAATGTAATAGAATATTCAATGTATTCGTGCCTGGACTGACAGTGGCGATATCAGGTCTGCTGTCAGAATCTAGATCGCCCACAGCTAATGCATATGGATTCTGACCAGTTGGGTAAGTAATCTGATTGAGAAATGTTCCATTACCAGCATTCAAAAGCACACTCACGGTACTCGCTCCTTGATTCGAGACAGCTATATCAGGCATATAGTCAAAGTTCACATCCACTAATGCTAATATTTGTGGTTTCGACCCAGTTGTGTAAGTAACTTGATTAAGAAGTGTACCATTACCTTGATTTAGGAAAACACCCACGTTATTAGATCCTTGATTCGCAACAACAATGTCAAGTTTACCATCCGAGTTCAAATCTTTCACTGCTATTCCAAACGGATTGATACTGGTCGAATAAAGAGTGATAGTAGGAAACGTGTTAGTACCACTGTTAAGCAAAACAGAAATGGTAGCATTGCCAAAGTTTGCAGTAATGATATCGAGTGTACCATCGGAGTTGAGATCACCGACCGCTCCTGAGTACGGATGGCTGCCAGCTGTATAGTCCGTTCGAGGATAAAACGAACCATTACCTGCATTGAGGAAGATACTGACAGTGTTCGAAAGAGAATTTGTGACGACAAGATCCGGTTTTGTATCAAAATTCATATCGACTGCAGTGATCGATCGTGGACCACTGTTAGTTGTATAAGTAGTTTGATTAGGAAATGTTCCATTGCCTGCATTCAGAAGAACGCTGATATAAGGCGGATTGTAATTTGCGACAACGATGTCAAGTTCACCGTCGAGGTCCAAATCAGAAACTGCAATTGATGTTGAATGAGTCCCAACTGTATAAGTTGTTTGATTTGAAAATATTCCATTGCCTTGATTAAAAAAAATGCTGATAGTGTTCGAGCCATAGTTTGCAACAACTACATCAAGTTTATTATCCGAATTCAAATCGCCGATTGCTGCTGATTGTGGATTAGCATCAGTTGCATAGCCCGTTTGATTGCGAAACATCGAAGCTGCAATAAAATATCGTTTAATTAACATCACACTGATAAAAATTCTTTAGTATATTTATCTCATTGTATAACTTATTGTTTCATTGTCAGTCTGAAGAATGATAGTCGCTGTAGCGAGTTTATTCGACCGAAGATCACAGAAAGCAGTGTACGCCTGTTCTATTCATCGGTTTCTTTCTATTTTGAGAAGTCTTTCTGACGCACACGAAACTTTTCCTTTCGTATAGTATTTTTTTTTGAATAGAACTTTCACAACGATCATTCAGTCTAATACATACGACAATATGGAGTTGACGTTGATGATGTAGAGGTGGACGTCGTAGTGGATGTCGATGTGATACTCGATCCTATTTAGAAAATCATCAGTTAGACAATGATAAAAAGCTATTCCAGGAATGTGTTTGTAATATCTCGTCATCTCTATTGGTTATTTTCTGAAACCTTCTCCCAACACAAAACGTGTAATCATAACTGGTTCAGAAAGTCTACATTTTCTACTCCTCGTCAACTCACCGAATATATTTGCAATCAAAGACTGATTCGTATAGATGACCATCCAACCCACATCTAAATCCAGATCAACCAAAGTTAAATTTGAAGAAAACAATTGACATGTTTGATTTGATGAGCAATAGTTCAGTGCTGAGATCGATTGAAGGGAACTGATCATTTGACAAATACAGTGCTGTTGAGATTGATTGAAGAGTGTTCTGGAAACATTTGCAATCAATCTTGCTTGTTGGATTTGATTGAGAGGAATACAATGAGCGAGAGAAAGAATTGTAAGAAGAACAAAGGTTGTTCCCAACATTGTGTTGTCTATAAATGTTCAATACGCTCTGTCTTTTGTTTTGAATGAGTAGAAAGCTATATGAAAGAAAAAACGGAAAGTAATTTGGTTAAGTGCTTCGTAGTATGGAAGATGATAAACTGACAACATTGTCTTATTCGATGTCAAGTCTGTGGGTAAGCAAGAGGAATGTTTTGTTGAAATTGAGAAGTAACTTTCTGATTGCTTTTTTATGTCTGAAGCAATTACTTACCTGAGGGAAACTCTTTTACCGATGGGTATGTTTGTCATTGTTTCACTTTGATTCCGAACGATAGTTTTTTTCCGCGAAGAACTGAAGTTTTTCTTATATTGAGACAAACAATGTTTATACTTCCGCAGTGTATGAATGTTATTGTGTCAGAGCATCCGTCGGTTTGGTATTCGCAGAAAACGATCGAGATCCGTGGTAAGAATGCGTTTCATTGCAATTAAATCATGTCCTCGTTCAAATGCATCGGAATTACGACTGTTTTGTATATGATATGCAAATACTTCAGGATCCGCTGCTTCAAACGTAAACCGAAACAAGCATTTCTCGTTTGTTATTTCGAAGAAACATGCAAAGAACAGACATGAGCGCCTGCCTCGAGAAATCGATGCATCTCCACCCGCACCGCATTGAATTCCAACGTCTGGTTTATCTTTCAAATCAAACGATATCACCAACTTCACCAATTCTTTTCAATCATCGGCCGGTAAACTCAAAAAGCCTGAGCTGATTTCCAAAACATCGAATCTATACGAAAATTCACCAGAATTTCTTTCGTTTTCCTTACTCTAAATCTTTACACGTTTTTAAATATTGCTTTATCACCAACAGATGAAACTAAGACACGTTCGATGTAACCGTCTGTACTTACATAACATTTGTGTTTATGTGCAACGTTATAATTAAGTCACGTGAACGATGCTTCGATATCAATGAAAATGATCCATCAGAGAATTTAATTCTATCGACATATTCACTCCAATCTTGAAGCAATTCATCGAGGTACGTTCGTGAAACTGGTGCATAATACGGACTACAAATTTCGATGATGCCTTTCTTTCTGTTTGGCTTTGTTGGCAAAAATCCGAATGGTGATGAGGAATTATTCAGAAACTGGATGAGATTTGTCAGGGAAAATGTAGTATATGATGATAAAATATCGGCAATCGAATTTTTGTTGATTCGTTCGGAATTTCCACGGTTGAGAATATTTTCGTATAGGTGTCGCGTTTCTCTTCAATGTGAAAAGTCGACTCAATGATTTGAAAAGGTTACCTGGACATTTTAATCTGGTCTCATTCATCAGAATCTCTTTTCAATTCAATACAAAAGACAATTATTCTTATTCCATTGCAAATTCATAATGAAATCACATGAATATATTGAAACCTTTTGTGAATATAGAAAGTATTCTAATTCTGTTAAACGTTCTGCTTTTATTCAATGGTTAATAATCCTTCCTGGAGTGCCGAGACCTTATCACACCATTCTTTCAGTTCAAATAAATACGAATGGATTCTTTGAAATTAGGTTAGATTCCGGTCACAAACGTCACATTGGTCGAAATAGTGAATTGACTCGCGCAATGGCAACCAGATTCCTTCGAACTATCCTTGGTGCAATCATCATATTACAGATCAATGGATTATTTATTGTAATTAAATTTCAAAAATATCAACGAAATCCTTTTGTTTTTACTTAGAATCCAAAAATCGTACAAAACAACCTGGAAAGAAATGGTATATAAAATCCTTCTGATTTATCAATTACTAGAATTCATAGTATGTATTCTTTAGCTCAATTATTTCAAGGCGATATGCGATTTCCACCTGTTACCCGATCAACGGGTGTAAGTGAATTCTACTGATAAGGATATTCTGATCATAAATGTGTTTAGCGTTCATTAGCAGCAACATCTGCGACTTCGACAGTAACTTGGCCAGATGGAATTGTACCGTACGAGTTCGCCACAGGATACAGTGTGTAATCGGATAATCACAGAATGTGCGATATTGGATATGTTTTTATAGGTCTTGAAGAGGAAATGTATATTGTCGATGTCATGAGAAAGTTAGAACTCTTGGTTTCGGTTAATTTAGTGCGCTGTGTACAGTTTCGACCGAGAATTTCATCGGACCAGTATTATATCATCATAGAAAATGGAGATGGTTGTTCATCATATGTAAGCATATTAGAGATATTCCGAAGAAATCAAAACGAATATATAGGTTGGACAAAATCCTGATATTACGATGGATCGAATTGTTACTCTGCAAAGTTCCGGTTGCCTTTACGATGGTGTGGTCATGCATGAATTGTTACACACATTAGGTAGATTCACAATGCAAACGTATTCAATCAGAGTACAAAGTATCTCCTTTTCCTATAGGATTTCATCACGAACAATCTCGGCCGGATCGTGACAACTATGTTCGAATTAATCTCAACAATGTTCAAACAGGTACAACAACGGCTTGCATTGTCTATTTAAATCTATACAATCAATTCTTTCTATACAGGTATGGAATCTCAATTTCAAAAATATATCAGTCGAGTAACAACACTCAATACTCAGTATGATTATCAATCAGTCATGCATTATGCATCAACAGCATTCTCTCGAAATGGTTTAGCAACAATTGAACCACTACAAGCTAATGTTACAATTGGTCAACGTGATAGTTTAAGTCCAACGGATATTCAAGCCGTTCGAATTCTTTATAATTGTACAACCCAAGGAGTTACACTACCACCACCAACAACACAAAACATAAGTAATTTATACTTTTCTAATGAACTCGTGAGACATGTCGATGTTGTTTGTTTTAGCGAGCTCCTTTAGAATTAACTCAACATATTCATCGAGATTGACAACATCGAGTGCGCGTTTTAGCCGTTATAATGGTGGCAATGGAAGTTATTACTACGAAGCAATTCAAGTTACTGCTCTCACCGCTGGTAATTACCGATTTCGAAGTCTTAGTGTTGTCGATACGTACGGCTATCTCTATTTGGGTATTTTCTTATCATCATCACCGGAGAGAAATTTACTTGTTCAAAATGATGATAGCGCTGGTAATAATCAATTTCAATTTACACTATCGCTTCAAGCAAATACAACATATGTTTTGGTGATTACAACGTACAGCGCCAATGTTACCGGTGCCATAGACGTGGTTGTGTCTGGCCCGCAAGCAGTCAATTTTCTGCGCCTTGGCAGCTCGGAAACTGTATCAACAACAGCTTATTCGAACTATACTGGTGCATTGACCAATAGTAGTGCCCTATTTACTCGATATGGTGGAGCGGGGATATTTTATTACGAAGCATTGCTTGTAACTGTGTCTACAAATGGTACATATAATTTTACAAGTAGCAGCTCAATTGATACTTACGGATATTTATATGTGAATAATATCAGCGCATCTAATCTCTCGGCAAATCTTCTCGCATTCAATGATGATAGTGCCGGAAATGCGCAGTTTCTCATTACATCTTCTCTTGTAACAGGCAGAAGATACATTTTGATTTGTACGACTTACGGCCCGACTGTCACAGGAAGGTATTCTGCTATCGTCTCCGGTCTAGCTCAAGTTGGTCTTACGTCAATCAGTCTAGCACTTACACTACCTTCTACTAGCACAATGCTCCCAGTGACAAGTATGTTATTCAATGTTTTGTTGATTTCGATGACCGTATATTGTTCTTAGCTACAAGATCAACAACAAACGTCTCTAGTATATCTATAACAAATTACAATAGCACATTGACTAACAATAGTTCGACGTTTAGTCGTTACGGTCGATATGATAGATTCTACTACGAAGCACTAGAAATCACTCCATCCACGAACGGAACATATACCTTTACTACCACTAGTACCGTGGATACTTTTGGATATTTGTATGTTAATAACATCAGTGCATGGGATCTGTCTGCAAATCTAGTTGCATTCAATGACGACGATGCAGGAAATATGCAGTTTCGTATCATATACAATCTTCAGAGTGGTCGGAAATACATTCTGATATTCACAACATACAATAATGATGTAACTGGACCATTCTCAGTGGCTGTGTCTGGCCCAAATCTGGTCAACATCAACCGCATCACACTTGCACTTCAAGTTTCATCTATGACTACAGTATTGCCAACTACAACCTGTAAGTGCTACACTCTCATGAATATAATACATTGTTTACATCTATGATCCCTATATTTAGCTATAAGATCAACAACAGTCAGTACAAATCTAACTATGACGAACTATAATAGCACGTTGACTAACAATAGTTCGGCGTTTAGTCGTTACGGTCGATATGATAGATTCTACTACGAAGCACTAGAAATCACTCCATCCACGAACGGAACATATACCTTTACTACCACTAGTACCGTGGATACTTTTGGATATTTGTATGTTAATAACATCAGTGCATGGGATCTGTCTGCAAATCTAGTTGCATTCAATGATGATGATGCAGGAAATATGCAGTTCCGTATCACATACAATCTTCAAAGTGGTAGGAAATACATTCTGATATTCACAACATACAATAATGATGTAACTGGACCATTCTCAGTGATTGTATCCGGTCCAGCTCGAGTCACTATCAATCGCATCAATCTAGTACTTCCTGTATTATCGGCGACTACTCCATCAACATATTCTTCATCGAGA
This sequence comes from Adineta ricciae, assembly GCA_905250025.1. Classification (NCBI taxonomy): domain Eukaryota; kingdom Metazoa; phylum Rotifera; class Eurotatoria; order Adinetida; family Adinetidae; genus Adineta; species Adineta ricciae. Next base: position 51,270 of record CAJNOJ010000345.1, on the reverse strand, counting down.
ACATCTGTACCTACGACAGGAAGTTCTGCTGGCTGTAATAGATCTGATGATCGACCAACTTGCCCAGGTAAGCTTTGGTAGAACTGACACTGTTTGTCGGAGTTATGTTTAAAACATCATCTTTTAGCTCAAGTAGTAACGAATGGAAGAGGTAAGACTACACAGCTTGTCGATACCAAAATTAGTTTTTTTTCTCATAATCATTCTTTGTCTAGTTGTTACTGTCAACTCACAAAATCGAAATTTAACAGGGGATTCATTTTCGCCCAACAGTACGTTTTTCAATCTAAATGATTCGAGCCCAATGAATGGTTTTATTCAATCTATTACCGTTCAATATCGCGGATCGCGCTTACCTAGTATCAATGCTCGTCTATGGATCTATACAATCATTCCCATATCCGGCGGATTTATGATTTGCAGTCAACATTCCATTCCTTCATCTCAAATATCTACATCACAATTAATTCAAACTTATACTCTTCCGAATAATACAATTTATGTAGCTGAAAAGACTTATATTGGTATCGGAATTCAAGACACAACAGCATCGATAGCAACGACATTTGGTAGTATAGCATTACGCACAAGTAGTGCAAATCTTTCATCGAATATTGGATCGCGCGGAGCACGATATTTCTGGCCTGATGACGCCCAAACTGGGGTTAAACTCAGTTACACCATCGTTACATAATCAATTTTCTTTTGCACTTCAAAAGTGATCATTTTTACTCTATTTAATCTGGAAATTTCCTACATATTCTTTTATCTAAAAACAAAGCATATCTTAATCAATGAACCAGCATGTCATCGGATTCAATGTGAAAGTGTCAGGATTAATTGTTTATTCAAATAATATAAGAAAAAGGGCAAGCATGCCACAAATTTACACTTTTTGTATTTCCTTACTCAACTGGAGTTGCATAGGAAATTGTACGCTTTGTCGAAAGTCGATACCTTTAAATCCCAATGAAGTTATCGCATTGAAAAGTTTAATAGTTGACTGAAGTAATTCGTTCGATGGACGATAGGTACCGGAATTGTTGTTTAATCGAAGATGAGACTTTTCATCTCGCCAGAATTCACCAGCAAAACGAACATCTGTCGAACGGTTAGCTAACGAGATATGTTTACAGAGTAAATGGTAGGAGATATGACGATGACGAGGAACACGTGCGAAGATTAGAGTATCACCTATTATAACGAAATTGTACCGAATTTTCGATGTGCTCTCTAACAGTAAATCTTCCAATAAGTCACTTAATGATAATTTCGATGGCAATAGTTCACTATCATTGCTAATTTGACATCGTGTAGCATAAACGATTGGTTTCGAATAAAAGAAATGACGCTTACTCATATTCTTCCATGATTTCGCTGCAAAGGCTGGAAGTTTAGTTGGAAGATATTCATCGACAGTTGTTGATAACAGTTTCACTTCATAAATCGGATATTCATCAAAAAGTTTTTCAGTAAAATGCCCAAACGACGAGGGAACAGATTTATTGCCCAGCATTTGTCTATTTCCTTCCGATGTCAAGACGTCACCAGTGCAAAACTACCTTTCGATGAATGACGTTGTCGATCAATAACATTTTCCACCCATTTTTCATCACATTTTGTCATACGTTTATAATTATCGCACGTGTACATTACAAAATTGCAAGAGAATACGAACGTTGTTTACATTCTCTTCCTGTCATGTCGCCCATTGATCAGCAACTAAATGAATACATGACATTGTCGGGTATATATACGGATGCTCGGAGATTTATTTAATTAGCGTCACTCGGTGATGTTAGTGTCATAGATAGATGATATATCTTCCTTTGATTTCATCGATCTTCTCGATTTCGAAAGATTGGCCAGGACGTAGGAGCACTTCTTCTTCATTTGGATGCGTAGATAGACTCGCAATGATGTTTGATTTTGCGGTCTTAGGACAATCAAAGGGTGAGGGTGTGTGTGAGGGTGTGGGTGAAAATACGTGTATGTTATTGTTGGTTTTTACTCGAATAAATTACAATTTCAAGATAAAAGTTTTTCTTCATACGGTTTCTTCCTTTCTTTTCTACTCGTCACATTCTTTAACATTTTATTTTGTTGATCATCAGACCATTGACGAGATTACTTTTTCAAGATTATTTCATTCTTCTTCTTCCTACTGTCGTCAGAAGGAATTTGGAAATTGCCAAGAGTAGTTTTTTTCTCAATACATGTGCCACAACTACACATTTTATTTTCCGTCCTCAGACTTTTGGCTGTTTTAAACTTGAAACAGTATATTGCGAGCTTTTTTTGGTAAAGAAACATTCTTTTCATCAAAGCGCTCGTTTCTCCGAAGAATTGGGTATTTAATTCTATTCTTATCTTTCTTGTTATATTGAAAAACTATGTCAAGCGATAGTGATAGTGATTCTCAAGTAAAGCCTTCTCCACTGGGCAGAAAAGAGAACTTACTGGTTTATGTACCGGATCTCCCAATAGATTATCCTGGTGATGACCTGCAGGGCAAACTTCGTAGCACCATCGAGAAAACTGGACGGATGAAATTGAAGAATGTCCAATGTCATTTAAAACTTGGTGTTGCAATAGTTGAATTGAATAACGAAGAGGATCAAACGTATCTTCTTTCAGATGGTCAATCTATGATGTTTGACCGAGAACTCAACATCAGTATTTCATTTGTTGATACATTAGATTTGGACACTTACATTGTTGTCGATCAAACTATGTCGAAGATTCCTTCTGGAACTGATATTTCTCGTCGATATATGCAAATATACAAAATAAAAGAGGAATATCCATGTGAATCGATATCTACTCAATTTCCGAATATTTTTCGTATAAGTTTAAACGATCTTGATGAACTTTTAGCTGCAGTTGCCGCGCCCAATTTCAAAATAGGAAATCATTTCGCACAGGTGTATCCACGGGCTGATTGCAATTTTTTCGAAGATTTACCTTCGACTAGTAATACTGATAAGATCACCAGTGTAGTTGCGACACAAATAGACGAAACAAAACTTCCTTCGACTTGCTTTTACATACAATATGATAAGGAAACAAGCAATGCAGTTGTTATAGCAACAAAAGCATCGAGAAAATGGAAAACTCAAGGCTTCATCATCATTGATGGACAAAATTTCTCGAAAAAAGCCAAACTCGCTTACCGAGTTATTGTCTCCCCTGTTCCTAATGGCTTTGATATCAACCGCATTCTGCAACATACACTTTTTACAGGCCAAGTGCGTGATCACTCTCTTGTCGAAAACCATCTCATCATTGAACTCAACGATGTGCACGCATACAGTCATTGTATGGAAATCGGTGCACTGCGGATCGATAAGTTTACTATGGAGATCAAACCGCATAGAGTTGATAGGAATCCAGATCAATGCGAGATTACGGCAGAGAATTGGTATGAAACAGCGATGTTAGATGCTGAGCCTGATATCACAACCATTATGAATAATCTTCAACATCCGATTCTTCATTATAAATGGAATGCTCAAAATTGGATCGAACAATTTAACAAAGCTGAAGAGAAAAGAAGTAAACAATCGAAATATGATCGGGTTTTACATTTATTACGTGTAACAGTTATGCTCAACACGATTGCAATTCTTCGAAAGCAGAAGTATGTTGTCGATGGTCAAGAAGTAACACTCAATTTACAACGTTTGAAAACAATTGGATATGACCATCGGTCGAAATTACTCGATGGGAAAACGATTATGCAGACAGAATTGAAGATCCCGTATGAATCAACAACAGTTCATGTTGTTATGGAAGATTGTCTCGTAGTTTATGAGAAATTAGTTTCACAGGGACATAAACCATTGTTATTGAACATGGCGAATGCAACTAGTCCCGGTGGTGGTTATCGGAAAGGTGATGGTGCTCAGGAAGAAAATCTGTTTCGTCGATCCGATTATTATCAAAGTTTGGACTTCGAAATCGCTAATAAAGATCGGTCAGAACCGCTTTTTTGTAACGAAAAAGGCGCCTGTAAAAAGCCAACCGGTTATCGTGGCTTCTATCCCATGGAACTGTTCGGTGCTATTTATACATCTGGTATAACTGTCTTTCGACAGAGAGAAAAAGAAGAAGGTTATGCATATATGGCTAAACCACTTACAAACGTTTGTTCTGTAGCTATGGCAGCTTATCGAGATCCTACATTGAACAAAAACAGCATGTTAGAAGACAAATTTGCTGTCAATACGCATAAAAAGATCGAAAGTATTTTTGCAATCGGACATCAACATGGACATAATTGTTTAGTTTTGTCCGCTTTCGGTTGTGGCGCGTTTAAGAATCCACCCGAACATATTGCTTTACTTTTCAAATCTGTTATAACTCAGTACGCTGGTTATTTCCATGAAATTTACTTTGCTATTATCGATGATCACAATTCCAAGGGTAAAATCAATCCAGATGGAAATTTCGCACCGTTCCACAAATGTTTACATAATCAAGTTTTCCGTCCACCGGCCACATTACGTGTCAATGGGATATCCGGACCGTATCGTATTCTTAATAAATCATCCGATGGACAATTAACTCTTAGTGATGTACGTATCTTACACAAATCACCATGCCATCATGGATCGAGATGTCGTGATCTTAGAAATGCTCAACATTGTAACGAATTCTCACATCCACCTATATGTTCTCATCAGAATACCGAATCACCATGTCAACAAACGGATGACGAAGTACATCGATTTACATTTCAGCATAGCAGCAAATGTAAATTTGGTGGCGAATGTAAAGATACTGATCCGAAACACTTCAGCGAATATGATCATCCAGATTTCTGTAAAGACAATAACTATTGTGTCGATATGAGCAAAGAGCATCTATTTTCTTATCGTCATTTGCCGATCTGCCGTGATGGAATGAAATGCGTGGAGTATTTAAAAAGAAATGCAGATCATTGTACTAAGTATCGTCATTGTAAAACGATCTGCCCTCGCGATAATTGCTGTGTACAATTTCATGATAAAGATCATACCGATAATACAATTCATTCGTTTCGACAGCCTTGTCCATTTACACCATACAGTTGTCAAAAGTATATTAAATATACAATGCGTACTGAAGGGGAAAAACTTTCACAAGATGTGGAAAAGCATTGCCTCACTTACTCGCATCTGTGTGCGTTCGGTCGGCAATGTAAGACAAAGGACAGCAAACATCTTCTAACATCGATTCATATTGCTCGTCACATTTGTCCCGATGGAGATGCATGCGCTAAAAGTACGAATGAACAACATTTGGAGTCATATTCTCATCCGCGCATACGAGATTTTCGTCTGTTCTGTAAATTTCCAGGTTTCAAGTGTCGCAATCGATTTGAACATGAACATTTAAGAAAATTTCGCCATGGCGATAATCACGATCATTTAACCGTCGCACCATCCAGTAACTTGAACTCTTCGATTAATTTCACGCGCAATCAAGGAGATATCATTCGAAACCTGAATTCATACATGGATGCATCAGGCTGGAAAAAAGCGTCAATCTCTCGAGAGGTACGCAATTGGATACAAGCATTACAACCTACACACCGTTGTAGTCCACTTATTTTCGAGTCGATTCTTGTGCTTGGGCATGTTATGAGTCGTCGGTACATGGAGCTGCTTAAAAAGCCCAAAAATGTCGCCAAAGCTGTACTACAACATGGTCGTATACGTCGGATTTTTCTCGAACATAGCAATCCGGAAGTAAAACAGAATGTGTATGAATTGATTAAGCTTATAGTTGTAGCAGAATTCGCCAAAGCAAAAGCTGATGAAGTACCTCCGTTGGACGCAGATCACGATGTTCATATTCACAATATTGAAAGAAAATTGAAGCCGCCACTTGATGATACGAGTATTAAGGTTATACACGAACGGGCTGTTGAAATAGCGCAAGCATAAATTAAATTAACTTCGAAACCAATGGGCATCGGATACGAAGTCGATACAAAACTAGGAACAGATCAGCATGTTTTTAGTATATTGGGACCGCACTACGGCTCTTATTACGGTGATATCGTTATTACATTCAAACAAGAGATCATGTTTCATCCAGATGCGAATTTTTCCATTCAAGCTGGAACAGGTTTCTATAGTGATAAAGCTTATTTACATCGTCCGTGGTGGAAAGATCCGAATGACGAAAATCAACGTATCAACTGTTTTCATAGTGCTAAATTACATTGCTCTGTTCCACGCTATGAATCCGCAGCTGCCATTGAACTCATTGCTGTCACTAGTAAATCGCAGAAATCAATGGATACCAGCCTTGACACGATTATCCAACAATGGACAGCTGTTGACTCACATTTCGTTTTCGAAGGACATCTACCTCAATTGATCCCTTTAGATTACATTGATAATGTTTATATGCCGAAAAATTTGTTTCAAGCATTAAGTGCTCCAGCTCAACATTCTGCTCGAGCAGTGTTTAAAGAAGCATTGATTCTGACTGATCACGTAATCGATCTTAATTTGATTCAGCCAGGTAAACCTGTTCCCTTAGATTCGACTCGTAAACCTTATCTAGCATTTACACTTGAACAAAATCTTGAGAAGATCAAACAACGAATGGCAGCACCACAGATTTCTCGCGGGATCGTCATCACTGTTCCTGGAACGAAATTTGACGAGCAAATCGTTATGCCAATCACTGTATCTCAATCATACAGATTGTATTGCCTCGATAACACTCAAGCGCCCAACCATCCGGAGTACACTTACGTGTATTGGCAAGTCATGAATGGTGATATGATGTTAACATTATCCAACGAAATTATCCAATCGACTGACGAAGATCAAAGCAAACTACGATGTCTTCTTTGTTACATTGCAGAAAAGCCATCCCAAGCAAACGAAGACTATCATGAAGCTTATTCGTATTTGAATGATGATCATCCTGCTCGACATTACAATAATATTTACAAGGCACAATTTAAAGCGAGATCAAATGTCTTCTATCGTGGTTGTAATACCGATGATTATGTAACTTGTTGTTTAAAAATTATTTATCAAACAAATGAAGCCACCTTGTCGCATGCTGGCCCAAATGGCATTTACAACTATGAAAAGATTCATTACCGATTCGATAAATCAACATTGGACTTATCTCGATTAGATTATATTCATGTTAGTGCAGGTTCTCAAGATGTTCCCATACGTAATTTAATCATTCGTCACGAACAAGTGCCTGATTTGCATCCAACGTTCGATAAAGATTTTACAATTGATACATCTGACCTATTAGACCAACGACGTGCATCCTTTGATTATGCAGCGAATGTTGGCTATTCCGGTAGTGTGAAAAAGAAAGGGCCAAAGGAATCTAGACTGAACAAGGTTATATCGCGCACACCTATCACTACACAACAACCAAAAGTAGAGCCAACAAGTATTTTTCAACGCATAAAAACCGTACTATGTTGTTCGTCAGCAAATGTTATTGTACCAGGACCGAATCCACCACTTCCAGCAAGAACAACGGCTTCATCATCGGTAGCTCCTTCAAAACTACCGCCTTGTCGTGATTCGATCTATTGTTTACTGTTGGAAGACAAAGATCATACTGTTAAATATTCTCATCGATGTCGTTTCAATGAATTATGTCGAAATAAAGATAAAGAACCTCATCTCACCCATGAACCACATCGAGTTCCACAATGTTCAGACGATAAAGACTGTTCCAATCGAACGAATCCTCTACATCGTGCTCAATTTCGACATACAGGCTTACCCGACTTTCTTATACCATGCCGTAATGAAGACAACTGCTACGGAAAAACTACCGAGCACCTCATAAAGTACTTTCATGGCGAAGAAATTCCTCCATTCAAAAGTAAAACCATATTTTCCCCACAAAAATCTCATTTCAATTTTATTTTTTTTCAGAAAATAAAGTAACAGGAGGACGTCATTTAACTCCATGCAGATACGGAGCCAAATGTCGATTAACAGAAGATCCTCAACATACGGCTAAATATTCGCATACGACTTGACCCATTACACCATGAACTCTTTAAAAACTACATGCAACCAAAATCAATCATTTTTCTATCTAGATTTTTATTCTGCTTTCGAAAAGATAAAAAGCGTCTATTGTCATATACGAGTTAGATTAATGAAGGTGGTGGAAGCAGCTCTTTGCCTGCTGAATCATGAGGAATATCTCGTTCAAGTGGTGGTAATAATCTCCACGGATGATAAATCGACCAGGAACAAAGGGCCACAGCAAGTGGAACCAAATGACCGACATAGAACCATAATTCCTTTTGAGAAAGAACGTTGAACAGAAACGGTATCGAAGTCAAGAGAATATAAACTGCTTCGATCAACACACAAGCACTTGAAATCGCCAATAGGGGTAGAACATAAAGACGACGAACATGTGGAACTGCTAAATACCAAACTAAATAGTAAAAGAGAGCGAGACTAAGGACGCAAATAGCTGATGCTTGACGAAGATAAAAACTAAGATAAAGATGATTCGGTTTAAGTGAAAGTTCATTTGCGATGGCAAGAAGTATATCAGCTGAAAGTGCAAAAACTAAAACGACAGCATCAATAATTCTATCGAGGGGTCGGTGTGGTTTTTGCCCACGTAATTCTACTAAACAATGGTAGTTAGCGAGTAATATAAACCGAGCAGGCACACTAATCAATGGTGCTCTTATCTTGTAAAGTGTTGTTGTATGTAAAACATCATTATGAACAGTTGCACGCAGGACAAGTTCAATAAAAACAGTTAAATGCGCGACAAATACGAATACCGACAGGAGACGTGGTTGACATTTGCCATGTAATGATTGAACGAACCAAGCGACCAGTGATAAATATACAAAAATCGCAAAACTTGTTGCACCGAAACCTGAAGGAGTGTACGAATCGAACGGGTAAGTAGAATTCATCCCGTCAACAAATGTTTTCACCATCCAATGAATGATGAAAAAAAGAGTATTAAGTATAAGTTATAACTTGAAACGAACGTTCTTTTTGTCACATACTTTAGAGATACGCAAAGAAAGGACAAATGTACTGCACACTTTTAGTACGTACGAAAAGAGAACGGTGAACCATCCAATTAAATAATTACATGCGTAATACGTGTACTTGTTAATGTAATTGATGAGTGCGTATCAAATAAACGAAAAACCACTTGCGTATCGGCAAATTTTTTTTCTCACCAAGAGAAAAAGCTCGTTGTCAATAAAAAGACGGTGGTGGTGGCGCGAGCAGCTCGTTGCCACTTGCATCGCGGGGAACGTTCGCTTCGGATGGCGGTAGGAACCTCCACGGATGAAATATTGACCATGTGACAAGTGCAACAAACATAGGAATAACATGACACACGTAATAATAAAACTCATTCTGTGTCAGAAATGAAAAAACGTGCGGTATTGATATGAGAAAAGTGTAACCTGTTTCAATCGATACACAAATACTCGATACAGTTACTAGAGGTAAAACATATAAACGACGAACACGTGACACTGCAAGATACCAAAATATATAGAAAAGCAAGGCGAGAGAGAAACTAAATCCATTGGATGCTTGACGAAAATAAATACTTAATTTCTGGTGCTTTTGAGCAAATGAGAAATCGTCAGCAAGGCATAGGAGACTGTCCATATTCAGCACGTTTAACGGAATGACAACATCCATCAATCGATCGAGTATTTCACTTGGTTTCTTTCCTCGTAGATCAACCAGACAACGATAATTTGCTAAGAGCAACAATCGAGGAGATAAACTACACAATGCTGATGTTATTTGACGGTATATTTTCGTGTTCAATGTGTCGATGTTTACTGTCGCGCGTAGAATAAGTTCGACGAAAGTTATCAAATGAGATAAAAATATGAACAGACTGAGAATATACGGTCGATATTTAAAGTGTAATGTTTGAATAAACCATGCAATTAATGAGATGTAAACAATCGTTGCAAATATACTTGCTGCATAACGTGATGGGATATATGAAGAAGTTATTTGAGTAGAATTAATCGACATTATGTTGAAAGAATAGCTGCAAAACCATCATATGTTTAGCAGTTCACTTTTTTAAATTAAAAATTTCCTTTTTCTTCTCGACAGAATACGAAAAGAAGAAGAGAAGTATCTGTAAATAAACGACCTCATCAGAAAACATTCAGATCGAGGCCGAACGTTGATTCAATCTTTCTTCGAAGTCATTTAGACAGCGATCATCCGTCAACAACGGTAACACTCTCCACGGATGATACATCGACCAAGTACAAAGCGCGACAACGAGTGGAAACGAATGGCCCAGATAGAAATACAATTCGTTCTGTACGAGAATATCGAACAGAAATGGTTTGAGTGTCATTTGCACATAGATGGCTTCGATTAACACACACGTGCTTGAAACTGGTAGTAACGGTAAGGTGTAAAAACGCGAGAGATGTGAAGATTCGAAATACCAAAGTAAATAGAAGAAGAGAGAAAGAAAAAAAACCAGAACAGCTGATGCTTGACGAAGATAATCTGATTGCGAGGAAAGTTCATTGACTACATGAAGAAAGATATCGGTGAATAGAATAATGGTTAAGACAATAAATTGCGCGAATGCTACATGTGACTTGCGCAATTCAGCTAAGTAACTATAGTTACTCAACAGTAAAAATCGAGGCGAGAGAATCGAGAGAAGCTTCATAATCTGAGGATATATCTGAATATACTCGTTCGTCAACGTCGCACGTAAGATCAATTCGATAAAAGTGATCAAGTGCGATAATAAGATAAACATAACGAAATATCTCGGATGACATTTCGAATATAATGCATGGATAAACCAGGCGATTAAGGATATGTAAACAATAATAGCCACGAGTCCTGCGGCATATCGTGATGAAATGTAACTCGGAAACGAAGCATTGATTTCGGTGACATTGGTCGCCACATTTGACGTTGATTGAAAGAGTAAACGATGCATGAGATGCTCCACCATTATTGCATGGCATAAAGAAAATGAAATGAACCTAAGCTGATTCTGCTCGAAGACTTATATGCCTTGTCGTATAAGAAGAATAATCCGACTGACAAGTTGACATGCGAGAAAAAAATTTCCTAATTAAAGTCTTGTTAGTACGATTTATTAATCAGATAGAATGACTCGAGGCGATCAAATGAATGCAACAAAACATCAGAAATTTCTAGAACATAATTCTTCAATATGACGATTATCAGACGAATGATGTATCAATGCATAAAATACATTTTGAATGTTACACACAGATTTGGAATCCGTTTGACGATAATTTTCATTCGTACACGGAAGTTCTTAAAATGTATCTGTGTGCAATTCAGCTCCATCTTGATTCACTTTCTCAAAACAACATAAGTAATCCTATTTTAATTAAAATTGAAGAAGACAACGCCAGAAATAGACCTATTTTCGAGATTTTTGAGTTAAATTCAAAGTAATCAGAAAATAATCTTTCACATTAACAGTAGCGAATGCGACGTCGATGGATCAATATTTCATTACATTAACAAATCAAAGCAACCTACGAAATTCTAATCTTAATCGTCGATGTTGTGTAACTTCGAACAATACCTTTTTATTTACATTTTGACATCTCATGAACTACTCGCATGTCTTTGTACAAATCCGATACACTCTGCTCATGTTCTAAGATTTTTTTCCGCTTTTTCTCTGTGCGATTCCGGTTGACGATTTTGTACATATTCGACATTCTTGCTTATCAGAATCTGTATCAAACAATGATCAAAGGTGATGATGGGATTCTCATGAAGTTTATTCAATGAATCGTTTTGTATACTTAAAATGTGCATTAATTATTCAACGCTGATTGAATAGAATTTATAAATCAAAAACAGTTGCTTAGTTCATTAGCAATAAATAAGAGCATATGTTCTTGTTCGTCGAAAATCTGAACATATTTCGGAATATTCGATGGTAGTTTTTGTCTCAGTTGCGCTCGATCTTGTGTATCAACAACAATGGAAACATTGAAGTTGACTGTATAGAAGAGTCTCATGACATCCGTAATGTTTTTCGATTCTTTAGAAAACCGACCAGAACAAATAACCAAAACTTTTTGTCGTTGTTTGATTTTGTCGATATTTTGATTTAGATACGTTCTTGTTTCGTTAAAAGTTTCCGTAAACTGAATTTCTAGCTGGGGATACATAAGAAGTAACTGTTCTACTGTCGTTGGATGATGATCGTCCGTGCCGATCCATATGAAAAGTAGATTTCCTTTCGGTTGCTTCGAATAGGATACTGAAATATTCTTTCTAAATACAACAGGCGAGTTCATCGATTCCGAACGAAGTTGTACATGGGAAGCGCGACAACCAGAATTCCATTGCGCTTCTTGATTAATCCCAACGAATTCATAGAGATCAAAAAGTGTATCCGTTGCAGTAACATTCGGAAATTCCAATGCTGACTGAATTTCATCACGTTTATTCGTAAAAAACAGTATTGGAGTATGTGCTTCTTGAGTTCGGATGGTTGTTATGAAATCTATCGCTATCAACTGATTGATTTCGGACCAGATAATAACGACTTTGAAAAGATTGCCTCGTTCGTGCATTGATTCTCGATTTTTGACCATCCATTTCTTTGCAGCATCGATCGTGCGAACAACTCGAGTTTCAGTCGAAGATACTTTCGGTAAATTTTTTATGATATCATCGTTGGATTCGTTTACAATCCATAAGGAAACAAAACGCTGACGAAATAAGACACTCGGCTTAGAAGACAACGATTTATGGTTCAAGCGTGGCACAGCGAGAAAGTTTTGTTGTTCGAATGGATATGTCCCTTCGACAAGAACATCAGCTCCACTCATTTCTCTGGTTGGCCATGGATTAGCTAAGGAAAGTTGAGCGATCGCATTTGGATTTATTCGATTCGGTGCATATCCTAATTCTTCATCGGTAATCGGCCGATTCGTATGAGGCCAATCCGGTCTTTCTGTCAGACGTTGCCGCATATCTTGTAATTTTTCAATTAACCGTTTTCTATATCGAATATGACAATGGCTCATTGCAACGTACGAATAGGACTCGACCACACTTTGATCAATTGGATCGATAAGGACACGCAAAGATCGCCCCTGTTGTTCTCGTGCACGAAGACGAGCCATGAAACCTTCGTAATCAAGAAAATCAAGAAAACGCAACGGCCGACGGATATCAACCGTTTCATTTGGACAACATCGAAGAATATTTCGTGCAAGTGCCATAGCTGCTTTCATGCCACTGTTCATACCGCGACCAGGCCAGAAATGAACATTCAGAGCTGCGTCACCTGCTAAACAGGCTAAGACTGTTTTATACTTCTTTGTTTCTTCGTGAACGTCTTCTTTGAGTTCAAAACGAAGTTCTCGAACGACAATCGCTGCATGTCGAACATTAATTTCGATGGGTGCAACGCGAACAACATATTTCGAATGGATTTTGAAGAATTCCAAGCCTTGTCGAATAATACTCCAAACAATCGAACTGTTTGGACATTGATTTACATCCGATAAGTTTATCAATTTATTTTCATTTTGAAATTCCTGTAAATATCCACGTAATTCATCGTATTCACTCTTGATCAAACGAATATTCAAATAACCACGACGACTTGACGATGAATTAACGAGATAGCGCGTTTGAGCTACAGTTAAAATACAATTCAATGCTTGGTGTAACGGTTCTTCGGAGGAGGGTACTTCCGTTGGAATATTATATGCAACACCACAAGCATATTCGACTCCTTCACTCACCATTGGTATGTTACAATAACGACGTACAAATGAATTCGAACCATCGGTACCGATGAGAAGATCGAAATCACCTTTTACAAGACGTTCGGTTTGTTCATGTAATGATTCAGGAATCAATTCTACTTGACCAGCTTGTACAAATGGTTGAATCAAATCGAATAATCGATCTTCAACTTCTCGTATCGGGATGTTTCTTGACGTTGGCCAAACTCTCTCATCAATATTCTGAAAAAGACCTTTTTGAACATAAACAGGCATTTGTTCGATAACATGATCTTGTAGTGTGACAACTTGATCGCGACGCATTTTGCCCTGTTCTTCGCCTTGCCATCGGATTAAACTATTTTCATCAACAAACCAACGCCCTTCATAAATGATAATTTTTACGCGTTTACCCATCATCATAACAAGGTTCAACGAGAATGTTAAACCAACTGGCCCACCACCAGAGACAATCACAGTCAATGGAGACGTATCGGATTCCTTCATGCGAGTATCTACAGTTATCTCAATAACGTCGACGTTTTTAATCAATCATGTGAAATAAGCACATTCGTCTTATATATAAATACTATATGGGAAGAGATGATTAAAAGGGAAAGTAAAAAACGTTTCGGTGAGAATATGATCAACAGATGCATATCATGATTCTGCACACCTTTCTACTCGGATTAGACACACTTCTGTGTCTTTAAAATATCAATCCGGTCGATATGTCAAGAATGATATCACATAGGTAGTGATGTCATGCGCACATTATGGATTATTCTTCTATCGTGTTACTACAGGTAGTAAAACGATATTGTTATTGACTGTCTGGTAAAAGGATCAGATTATTCGTTTATGATAGTTCTTCACATACTTCATATGTCTACAAATGCCAAATAGGAGAAAGTCAAGCACATGCGTAATTTTACAGTTCTCGCAGAATGTATAAGAAAGCAAAGCAGAGCAATGCTTTACATTTATCAATCTGAATTACTTTCGATCAAACTTTAATAAAAAAAAACGAACGAGCATATTATAACACATTCTATATGTACTCTTCTCTTAACGAGAGAGAGAACGAAATATACTGTCACAAACGTTTTTAATCTTAATAGTTCTTATACTTTCGCGCTCTCTGACACGCTAATTATCATGTCAATCATTCTACGGCTTAATGACATTCTGTGTTCACTCTACTCTGTCGATCGATGCCGTTTATCAAAATACACATAATACTGTTTGCTTGATTTTTGCCAGTATTTCATCACATCCAGCTCAACTACACTTCTTTCTGGTGGTTATAAGGTTGGCGACAGGCAAAAGTGGAGCAAATTTTTTTTTGTTGAATTTTTTATGTGATATGATGCAGTTTGATGCGCTGAATCCGAATATGTATAATTTATTGACATATAAAGTCGTCTTCGAGGAGAAATCTTCAAAATACTACAAAAACCGAGGTTTTCGAAAAGTCAGGATTTTCACTCGAAATTTGACAGTAGGGTTTTCAAAAAATATGTTATACCTTTGGAAGTTTCTGCTCCTGATTCAGCATCAAAAACTGATTCTAGGACACTACTTTTTAGCGGTTCGACTCATGTCTTTGTCATTGAGAAAAATCAGTTTTGTTAATANCGCCCTCAAACCCCCATCACAGACGTTACAGACGCCCTCAAAATCCCCATCACAGACGTTACAGACGGCCTAAAAAGCCCATCACAGACGTTACAGACGCCCTCAAAATCCCCATCACAGACGTTACAGACGGCCTAAAAAGCCCATCACAGACGTTACAGACGCCCTCAAAACCCCATCACAGACGTTACAGACGCCCTCAAAACCCCATCACAGACGTTACAGACGCCCTCAAAATCCCCATCACAGACCGTGACCGACAGGCCAAAAAGCCCATCACAGACGTTACAGACGCCCTCAAAACCCCATCACAGACGTTACCGACAGGCCCAAAAACCAGTCAAATACCGTTGTAAACAAGCGCAAAAGCCCTGTGATAAACCGTTACCGACTGGTCTTGACTGTTACTCACTGTTCTCTGTAAAAGGTGTATCTAAAAAATGAAGAGAGAGAGAGAGACAGGTTGTTATGTGAAAAGGCAAAGAAACTCTATATCTTTGTCTGACAGACAGGGTGACTCTCAACTACGTTACGTCGACCCACGTAGATCTCACCGTCAGCACAGATCGGAATCGGTTAATGGAAGCGCAATAAGAAGCATCACATATTGTGACCGATGAAACGAAGATCTTTTAACAAGCAGCGGACATCACTATTGAGAATGATATCCCAGGTCGAACAATCCCATACTCGGATCCCACGTCGGATCTCGTCGGATCCGAAACATGGATTTCCTGGATTTTCTAGTCGGATTCCAATGCAATTCCGTTTCCAGGAATCCGATCGGATTTTGTCAGATGCTCGGATCCGGTCAGATCCGATCGGATCCAGCATCGGATTTGTTGATCTGGGATGTTATTTTCAACAGCTTAAGTTTAAATAAATAGGAATGCACACTGGGAAGTAAATCGACCATTCTATGTGTTGAAAGTTTCTCCAGTTGGATCGTGTTTCACATTTTTAATCCCGTTAGGGATTGCGCTGAAAGCTTTATTATATACACATGTATTTATCTATTTATTGCAATTCCAATTGAAGAACAAAAATTACAATCAGTATTTGGTAAAACATATGTCAATTATCAACAACATGTACCATGTATTATACCGAACTTTTGTCAGAAGAAAAACGCATAAATATTAAAGTTTTTTTCTTTTTTCTAATGGATCAAAATGAATATTATAATATTTCGTATTCTATTAAAAAAACAAGAAATATACACGTGTTTCTTCTTTTTCTTTCATTTTCTTTCGTTCTGTATGACTCAAGAAAAAGTACGAATCAAAACATGTAACTAAAGTATTTTGCGATTTTGCATTGTCATTATGATACATCTATATCTAATATATAAATATCAAAAGAAATTTTCCTACTTATTTTATGAATAAAAATCTTTTCTACAATGACATCTGTTCAACAGCAGATACCAAGTACTCAAAAAGCATTACAATGGGTTAGAGTAAGTGGTACAAATCCATTTGAATGGACAACATCAGCACCAGTGATTGAACCATCGGAATTAGATGCTAATCAAGTTTTAATTGAAAATCATGCTGTTTCTCTTAATCCAATTGATTATAAAATTGCTGAATCTAATTTTCTTAATGTTAATTTACCATCAGTAACAGGTTATGATGTTAGTGGTCGAATTGTTGCAATCGGAAATGATGTTCAAGATTATAAAGTTGGTGATGAAGTTTTCGGAACGTTAAGTTTCAAACCAGAAAAAGGTGGTGGAGCATTTCAACAATACTCTGTTGGAAATACTGATACATTAGTTAAAAAACCAAGTAATCTCAGTCATGAAGACGCAGCAACACTTGGTGTAGCATATTTATCTGCTCTCGAAGGTCTTCGTCAAGTTAATATTGATTCAACAACATCAGTGTTTATTCCTGGTGGTTCAGGTGGTGTTGGTCATTTTAGTATACAAATTGCTCGAATTCGAGGTGCAAAACAAATTATTACATCAGCATCAAAAGATGATGGAATACAAATACTTAAAGAACAATATAAAATAAATGATGTGATTAATCATTCAAAAGAAAATGTTGTTGATCGTGTATTGGAATTAACACAAGGACAAGGTGTTAATATTGTTTATGATTCAACTTATCTTCCATCAAGTTTTGAAAAATCAACTCAAGTTGTACGAGAAAATGGTTCATGGATTGTTCTTGGTGATTTCGGAAAAGAAGGAAGTCCAGAAGCAATTAATGTTGCTCAACGAAAAGCAAATTTAGTTCATGCAGAGTTAGGACGTTATTGGTTTGGACCTGAACAAAAACAATTAAAATCATTCTTTTATGATGGATTGACACAAGCAGCAAAATGGATTCAAGAAGGAAAATTAAAACCGTATATTAATAAAATTATAAAACTTGAAGAAACAGAAAATGCACTTAATCAATTGAAACAAGGAAAAGGTGGATTTGGAAAAATTGTTATTAAACTTGTATAAACTTTTGTCTTTTTTCTTTTTAAAATAAAATTATAAGAAATGAGCAAAATTTATTAATTTGTTTTTCCAAACTTTTACCACATACTCGTTCATCTAACATCTTATTCTATAGAATTTTATTCAAACTTTTATCTATCCACTTGTATGTATAAGTAATGTAGCTCACACACAAGATGAACTCTTTCGATTATTAGAATGAAATGTGATGGTAGTTCCCTATCCGTTAAAACAACAACAAAAGAGAAAAATAAAAGACTGAAAATTTATTCGATTTTTGTAGAATTATTCTTCCAAAATCTTTCCAATGAAATCTTTAATTATCTAGTCGATCATCATGGATTTAAAGTTATTAAATCATTTCTTCTAATGATTCTCTTAATTTTGGTCGAAAAGTAAGTATGTCGAAAATAAAAATGGCACAAACGTCGAACGACAGATAATGAAAGACACAGTCTTCCTCACCTTCACTCATACATCTTTACCCTCATCCTAATTCAGATTATATTATATTTGCATTAATTTATCAAGAATTTTAGATGTATTATTGTCAAATTCAAAAATAAATAAAATCTGATTTGAAAAGAAAAAAACATTATTAAATTTAGATCGTAGTTCATGCAAAAATTGTTGTAAATTCTTTTTACCATTATTAATACGATAATAATCATTTACTTAATGTATTACGATACAAATAAAGAAGATTTATTGTTTTTTATTCGATATAAATAGGACTACTGAGACTTTTTCTTTTTTTATATGGCAGATTGTTTTTCGCTTCCATGTAACATCTAATTACATCACTTGTTGTTGTAAATATGCAAAAAAACATTTTATCGTAAGAATAAATGTATGTATATATCTTGTTCAAGGAAATCCATATTGATATTTTACTTGCACTAGCTCAACAATTGATACCACTATTCAAAGCAGTCGATCATCACCGATAATCTTTCTTTTATTATCATATGTCGATTAAAAACAATCAGAATTAATGGAAGAAAATCCTTAATAAAATACGTGTATTTCGTATTTATTGACAGTACTTTACAATATATGAAGTCAATTGAAAAAAAAATCATTTTTCATGTTTTATGAATATTCATCATTAATATTATTTCTAATTAAATGTGAATCATGAAACTTTTGATTCGCAAATAAGCGTATGATTGAAGGTAGAAGTTTTTTTACTTAGAATCCAAAAATCGTACAAAACGACCTGGAAAGAAATGGTATGTGAAACCTTTCTGATTTATTAATTACTAATTTTCATACTATTTATTCTTTAGCTCAACTATTCCAAGGTGATATGCGATTTCCACCTGTTACTCGACCAACGGGTGTAAGTGGATTCTACTCATAACGATACTCTGAGCATAAATGTGTTTAGCGTTCATTAGCAGCAACATCTGCCACTTCAACAGTAACTTGGCCAGATGGAATTGTACCGTACGAATTTGTAACAGGATACAGTACGTAATCGGATAATCACAGAATGTGCGATATTGGATATGTCTTTATAGGTCTTGAAGAAGAAATGTATATTGTCGATGTCATGAGAAAGTTAGAACTCTTGGTTGCGGTTAATTTAGTGCGTTGCGTACAGTTTCGACCGAGAATTTCATCGGACCAGTATTATATCATCATAGAAAATGGAGCAGGTTGTTCATCATATGTAAGCATATTGACATTTGTATAGATATTTCAAAAGAAAACGAAACGGTGATGTAGGTCGGACAGAATCCCGGTGTCACAATGAATCGAACTGTTACTTTGCAAAGTCCGGGTTGTCTCTCTGATGGTGTAGTTTTACATGAATTATTACACACGTTAGGTAGATCTACGATATCAGAGTATATTCAATCAAAGTAAAAAGTATCTTCGGCTTTTTTTTTACAGGATTTCATCACGAACAATCGCGACCGGACCGTGACAATTATGTTCGAATTAATCTCAATAATGTTCAAACAGGTACAACAAGGGTACGACTTGTTTATCTGAATCTATACAATCAAGTTTTTCTGTAAAGGTATGGAATCTCAATTTCAAAAATATACCAGTCGAGTAACAACATTGAATACTCAATATGATTATCAATCAGTTATGCATTATGCATCAACAGCATTCTCTCGAAATGGTTTAGCAACAATTGAACCACTACAAGCTAATGTTACAATTGGTCAGCGTGATAGTTTAAGTCTAACGGATATTCAAGCCGTTCGAATTCTTTATAATTGTACAACTCAAGGAGTTACACTACCACCACCAACAACACAAAACATAAGTAATTTATACTTTTCTAATGAACTCGTGAGACATGTCGATGGTATTTGTTTTAGCGAGCTCCTTTAGAATTAATTCAACATATTCATCACGATTGACAACATCGAGTGCACGTTTTAGTCGTTACAATGGTGTCAATGGAAGTTATTACTATGAAGCAATTCAAATTACTGTTCCCACCGCTGGTAATTACCGATTTCGAAGCGTTAGTGTTGTCGATACGTACGGCTATCTCTATTTGGGTACTTTCTTATCATCATCACCGGAGAGAAATTTACTTGTTCAAAATGATGATAGCGCTGGTAATAATCAATTTCAATTTACACTATCTCTTCAAACAAATACAACATATGTTTTGGTGATTACAACGTATAGCGCCAATGTTACCGGTGCCATAGACGTGGTTGTGTCTGGCCCGCAAGCAGTCAATTTTCTGCGCCTTGGCAGCTCGGAAACTGTATCAACAACAGCTTATTCGAACTATACTGGTGCATTGACCAATAGTAGTGCCCTATTTACTCGATATGATGGAGCGGGGAGATTTTATTACGAAGCATTGCTTATAACTGTGTCTACAAATGGTACATATAATTTTACAAGTAGCAGCTCAATTGATATGTATGGCTATTTATATGTGAATAATATCAGCGCATATGATCTCTCCGCGAATCTTCTCGCATTCAATGATGATAGTGCCGGAAATATGCAGTTTCTCATTACATCTTCTCTTGTAACCGGCAGAAGATACATTTTGATTTGTACGACTTACGGTCCGACTGTCACAGGAAGGTATTCTGCTATCGTCTCCGGTCTAGCTCAAGTTGGTCTTAAGTCAATCAGTCTAGCACTTGCACTACCTTCTACCAGCACAATGCTGCCAGTGACAAGTATGCTATTGAATTGTTTGTTGATTTCGACGACCGTATATTGTTCTTAGGTACAAGATCAACAACAAGCGTCTCTAGTATATCTATGACAAATTACAATAGCACATTGACTAACAATAGTTCGACATTCAGTCGTTACGGTCGGCATGATCGATTCTACTACGAAGCACTAGAAATCACTCCATTCACGAACGGAACATATACTTTTACTAGCACTAGTACCGTGGATGCTTTCGGATATCTGTACGTTAATAACATCAGTGCATGGGATCTGTCTGCAAATCTAGTTGCATTCAACGATGATGATGCAGGAAATATGCAGTTTCGTATCATATACAATCTTCAAAGTGGTCGGAAATACATTCTGATATTCACAACATACAGTAATGATGTAACTGGACCATTCTCAGTGATTGTATCCGGTCCAGCTCGAGTCACTATCAATCGCATCAATCTAGTACTTCCTGTATTATCGACGACTACTCCATCAACATATTCTTCATCGAGAACATCTGTACTTACAACAGGAAGTTCTGCTGGCTGTAATAGATCTGATGATCGACCAACTTGTCCAGGTAAGCTTTGGTAGAACTGACACTGTTTGTCGCAGTTAGATTAAAAATATCATATATTAAAGATGTATTTTCTTTTTTTAGCTCAAGTAGTGACGAATGGAAGAGGTAAGTCTACACCGTTTATCAATGCAGAAATTCGTTTTTTTCTTGTAATCATTATTTGTCTAGTTGTTACTGTCAACTCACAGAATCGAAATTTAACAGGGGATTCATTTTCGCCGAACAGTACGTTTTTCAATCTAAATGATTCAAGCCCAATGAACGGTTTTATCCAATCAGTTACCATTCAATATCGCGGATCACGCTTACCTAGTGTCATTGCTCGTCTATGGATCTATACAATCATTCCCATATCCGGCGGATTTATGATTTGCAGTCAATATTCCATTCCTTTATCTCAAATATCTACATCACAGTTAATTCAAACTTATACTCTTCCGAATAATACAATTTATGTAGCTGAAAAGACCTATATTGGTATCGGAATTCAAGACACAACAGCATCGATAGCAACGACATTTGGTAGTATAGCATTACGCACAAGTAGTGCAAATCTTTCATCGAATATTGGATCGCGCGAAGCACGATATTTCTGGCCTGATGACACCCAAACTGGGGTTAAACTCAGTTACACCATCGTTACATAATCAATTTCCTTTTGTACTTCAAAAGTGATCATTTTTACACTATTCAATCTGGAAATTTCCTACATATTCTTTTATCTAAACAAAGCATATCTTAATCAATGAACCAATATGTCACCGGATTCGATGTGAAAGCGTCGAGATTAAATGTTTATTCAAATAATATAAGAAAAAGGGCAAGCATGCCACAAATTTACACTGTTTGTATTTCCTTACTCAACTGGAGTTGCATAGGAAATTGTACGCTTTGTCGAAAG
This sequence comes from Adineta ricciae, assembly GCA_905250025.1. Taxonomy (NCBI): domain Eukaryota; kingdom Metazoa; phylum Rotifera; class Eurotatoria; order Adinetida; family Adinetidae; genus Adineta; species Adineta ricciae. Next base: position 28,757 of record CAJNOJ010000345.1, on the reverse strand, counting down.
TCGATGCCTTTAAATCCTAATGAAGTTATCGCATTGAAAAGTTTAATAGTTGACTGAAGTAATCCGTTCGATGGACGATAAGTACCAGAATTGTTGTTTAATCGAAAATATGATTCTTCGTCTCGCCAGAATTCACCAGCAAAGCGAACATCTGTCGAACGGTTAGCTAACGAGATGTGTTTACAGAGTAAATGGTAGGAAATATGACGATGACGAGGAACACGTGCGAAGATTAGAGCATCGCCTATTATAACGAAATTATACCGAATTTTCGATGTGTTTTCTAACAGTAGATCTTCCAATAAGTTACTCAAGGATAATTTCGATGGTAAAGGTTCACTATCATTGCTAATTTGACATCGTGTAGCATAAACGATTGGTTTTGAATAAAAGAAATGGCGCTTACTCATATTCTTCCATGATTTCGCTGCAAAGGCTGGAAGTTTAGTTGGAAGATATTCATCGATAGTTGTTGCTGGCAGCTTCACTTCATAAATCGGATATTCATCAAAAAGTTTTTCAGTAAAATGTCCAAACGACGAGGGAACAGATTTATTGCCCAGCATTTGTCTATTTCCTCCCGATGTCAAGACGTCACCAGTGCAAAACTACCTTTCAATGAATGACGTTGTCGATCAATAACTTTTTCCGCCCATTTTTCTTTACATTCTGTCATACGTGTATAATTATCGCACGTGTACATCACAAAATTGCGAGAGAATACGAACGTTGTTTACATTCTCTTCCTGTCCGTGTCGCCCATTGATCATCAACGAAATGAATGCATGACATTGTCAGATTTATATATTGATGCTCGGAGATTTATTTAATTAGCGTCACTCGGCGATGTTAGTGTCAGATACATGATATATTTTTCTTTGATTTCATCGATCTTTTCGATGTCGAAAGATCGGCCAGGACGTAGGAGCACTTCGTCATTTGGATACGTAGATAGGCTCGCAATGATGTTTGATTTTGCGGTCTTAGGACAATCAAAGCATTGCCTAATTGTTCAGCTTTGTTTCTATTCAAACTACACGATGTAAATGATCGAAACGACCGTCGTCTATCTTTAATCTGAGCAATTGTTCCGTAATTCTCGACCATGACCGAACGTTTGGATTTTACTCCTCTAAAACTGTTCATGTTGGTTGTCACTAATCAAACGCATTGTTTGATTGAGAATTTTATAGAGAAATAATTCGGGAGTATAGAGATACACACAACAGTCATAGATTTCTCTCTTTGATTTTGTTTTTGCTTTATCTAATCGCTCGATAATCTATTTAGCTTGACACTGTTTGTCAATCAGTTAATTCAGTTTTTCGATTGTCCTACGCAACATTCGAGCAAATATGTTTTGTAATCCGACTGAATTGCGAGATGAAAGTGATAAGATGATTGGATTCGACATGGAACGGACTTCTTGCAATTGATCATTGTCTCGACTAACTGATAGTCATTTGATTGGTCATTGTTGGATATTTGAATTTGAGGGTGTGGGTGAAAATACGTGTATGTTATTGGTGGTTTTCACTCGAATAAATCACAATTTCAAGATAAAAGTTTTTCTTCATACGGTTTCTTCCTTTCTTTTCTACTCGTCACCTTCTTTAACATTTTATTTTGTTGATCATCATACCATTGACGAGATTACTTTTTCAAGATCATTTCATTCTTCTTCTTCCTACTGTCGTCAGAAGGAATTTGGAAATTGCCAAGAGTAGTTTCTTTTTCTCAGTACATGTGCAACAACTACACATTTTACTTTCCGTCCTCAGATTTTTGGCTGTTCTAAACTTGAAACAGTATATTGCGAGCTTGGTAAAGAAACATTCTTTTCATCAAAGCGCTCGTTTCTCCGAAGAATTGGGTATTTAATTCTATTCTTATCTTTCTTGTTATATTGAAAAACTATGTCAAGCGATAGTGATAGTGATTCTCAAGCAAAGCCTTCTCCACTTGCCAAAAAAGAGAACTTACTGGTTTATGTACCGGATCTCCCAATAGATTATCCTGGTGATGACCTGCAGGCCAAAGTTCATAGCACTATCGAGAACATTGGACGGATGAAACTAAAGAATGTAAAATGCTATTTGAACCTTGGCGTTGCAGTAGTTACACTGAATAACAAAGAAGATCAAGGATATCTCCTATCCAATGGTCAATCTATGATGTTCGACCGAGAACTTAATATAACTATTTCATTTGTTGATACATTAGATTTGGACACTTACATCGTTGTCGATCAAACTATATCGAAGATCCCTTCTCAAAATGATATATCTCGTCGGTATATGCAATTATACAAAACACCAGAGGCATATCCGTGTGAACCGATATCTACTCAATTTCCGAATATTTTTCGTATGCGCTTAAGCAATCTAGATGAGCTTGTAGCTGCAGCTGACGCGCCAGATTTCAGAATAGGGAAGAATCATCGTGCCCAAGTGTATCCACGTGCTGATTGTAGTTTTTTCGAAGATTTACCTTCGAATAGTAGTACTGATAAAATTGCTGATGCTGTTGCAATACAAATTGGTGAAACAAAACTTCCCTCGACTTCCTTTTACATACAGTATGATAAAGAAACAAGCAATGCAGTTGTTATAGCAACAAAAGCATCAAGAAAATGGAGAAGTCAAGGCTTTATCGTCGTCGATGGACGAAATCTCTCGAAAAAAGCCAAACTAGCTTACCGAGTTATTGTCTCCCCCGTGCCTGATGGCTTTGATGTCCATCGTATTCTGCAAAATTCACTCTTTGCAGATCAAGTGCATAATCATTCTCTTGTCGATAATCATCTTATCATCGAACTCAACGATGTGAACGCTTACAATCGTTGTATAGAAATCGGTGCAGTACGGATGGATAAGGATATCATGATGATTAAACCGCATAGAGTTGATAGTAATCCAAGTCAATGCGAGATTACTGCAGAAAATTGGTATGAAACAGCGATGTTAGATGCTGAACCTGATATCACAACCATTATGAATAATCTTCAACATCCGATTCTTCATTATAAATGGAATGCTCAAAATTGGATCGAACAGTTTAACAAAGCTGAAGAGAAAAGAAGTAAACAATCGAAATATGATCGGGTTTTACATTTATTACGTGTAACCGTTATGCTCAACACCATTGCGATTCTTCGAAAGCAGAAGTATGTTGTCGACGGTCGAGAAGTAACACTCAATTTACAACGTTTGAAAACAATTGGATATGATCATCGTTCGAAATTACTCGATGGAAAAACGATAATGCAGACAGAATTGAAGGTTCCATATGAATCAACAACAGTTCATGTTGTTATGGAGGATTGTCTCATAGTTTACGAGAAATTAGCCTCACAAGGACATAAACCATTGTTATTGAACATGGCGAATGCAACTAGTCCCGGCGGTGGTTATCGGAAAGGTGATGGGGCTCAAGAAGAAAATCTGTTTCGTCGATCGGATTATTATCAAAGTTTGGACTTCGAAATCGCCAATAAAGATCGATCAGAACCACTTTATTGTAACGAAAAAGGCGGTTTCAAAAAGCCGACCGGCTATCGCGGCTTCTATCCTATGGAGCTGTTTGGTGCCATTTATACATCTGGCATAACTGTCTTTCGACAGAGAGAAAAGGAAGAAGGCTACGCATACATGGCTAAACCTCTTACAAACGTTTGTTCTGTAGCTATGGCAGCTTTTCGAGACCCCACACTGAATAAAAACAACATGCTAGAAAGCAAATTCGCCGTCAATACGCATAAAAAGATCGAAAGTATTTTCGCCATCGGTTATCAACATGGACATGATTGTTTAGTTTTGTCCGCTTTCGGTTGTGGCGCGTTTAAGAATCCACCTGAACATATTGCTTTACTCTTCAAATCTGTCATAACTCAATACGCTGGTTATTTCCATACAATTTACTTTGCTATTATCGATGATCACAATGCTAAGAATAAAATCAATCCGGATGGAAATTTTGCGCCATTCCACAAGTGTTTAGATAATCAAGTTTTCCGTCCAGCAGCAATACTGCGTGTCAATGGAGTTTCCGGACCGTATCGCATTCTCAATAAATCGTCCGATGGACAATTAACACTTAGCGATGTACGTATTTTACACAAAACGCCGTGCCATCATGGATCGAGATGTCGTGATCTAAGAAACACTCAGCATTGTAATGAATACTCACATCCACCTATATGTTCTCATCAGAGCATTGAGTCACCATGTCAACAAATGGACGATGAAGTACATCGATTTACATTTGAACATAACAGCAAATGTAAATTTGGTGGCGAATGTAAAGATACTGATCCGAAACACTTCAGCGAATATGATCATCCAGATTTCTGTAAAGACGGTAACCATTGTGTCCGTATGAACAAAGAGCATCTATTTTCTTATCGTCATTTGCCGATCTGCCGTAATGGAATGAAATGCGTGGAGTATTTAAAAAGAAATGCAGATCATTGTACTAAGTACCGTCATTGTAGAACGATCTGCCCTCACGATAATTGCTGTGTACAATTTCATGATAAAGATCATACCGATAATACAATTCATTCGTTTCGACCTCCTTGTCCATTTACACCATACAGTTGTCAAAAGTATATTAAATATATAATGCGCAAGGAAGGAGAAAAACTGCCGCAAGATGTCGAAAACCATTGTCTTACTTCCTCGCATTTATGTGCGTTCGGTCGACTATGTAAGAAAAAGGACGACACACATTTCCTAACATCGATTCATATTGCTCGTCAGCTTTGTCCCGATGCAGATGCATGCCAAAGAATTACTGATGAACAACATTTGGAGTCATATTCTCATCCACACATGCGAGATTTTCGTCTGTTTTGTAAATTTCCAGGTTTCAAGTGCCGCAATCGGTTTGAAATTGAACATCTACGAAAATTTCGACATGGCGATAATCACAATCATTTAACCGTTGCACCATCAAGTAATTTGAATTCTTCGATTAATTTCACCCTCAACCAAGGAGATATCATTCGAAAACTGAATTCATACATGGATGCATCAGGATGGAAAAAAGCGCCCATTTCTCGAGAAGTACGCAATTGGATACAAGCATTACAACCTACACACCGTTGTAGCCCACTTATTTTCGAGTCGATTCTTGTGCTTGGCCATGTTATGAGTCGTCGGTACATGGAGCTGCTAAAAAAGCCCAAAAATGTCGCCAAAGCTGTACTACAACATGGTCGTATACGTCGGATTTTTCTCGAACATAGCAATCCGGAAGTAAAACAGAATGTGTATGAATTCATTAAGCTTATAGTTGTAGCAGAATTCGCCAAAACAGGAGCCGATGAAGTACCTCCGTTGGACGCAGATCACGATGTTCATGTTCACAATATTGAAAGAAAATTGAAGCCGCCACTTGATGATACGAGTATTAAGGTTATACACGAACGGGCTGTTGAAATAGCGCAAGCATCAATTAAATTAACTTCGAAACCAATGGGCATCGGATACGAAGTTGATACGAAACTCGGAACAGATCAGCATGTTTTTAGTATATTGGGGCCGCACCAAGGTTGTTATTACGGTGATATCGTTATTACATTCAAACAAGAGATCATGTTACATCCAGATGCGAATTTTTCCATTCATGCTGGAACAGGTTTCCATAGTGGCAAAGCTTATTTACATCGTCCGTGGTGGAAAGATCCGAATGACGAAAATCAACGTATCAACTGTTTTCATAGTGCTAAATTACATTGCTCTGTTCCACGCTATGAATCCGCAGCTGCCATTGAACTCATTGCTGTCAGTAGTAAATCCCAGAAATCAATGGATACCAGCCTTGACACGATCATCAAACAATGGACAGCTGTTGACTCACATTTCGTTTTCGAAGGACATCTACCTCAATTGATCCCTTTAGATTACATTGATAATGTTTATATCCCAAAAAATTTGTTTGAAGAATTAAGTCCTCAAGCTCAACATTCTGCTCGAGCAGTGTTTAAAGAATCGTTGATTTTAACTGACCATAAAATTGACCTTAAATTGATTCAACCAGGTAAGCTTGTTCCATTAGATCCGACTCGTGAGCCTTATCTGGAATTTATACTTGAACAAAACATTGAGAAAATCAAACAACGAATGGCAGCACCGCAAATTTCTCGTGGGATCATCATAACTGTTCCCGGAACGAGATTTGACGAGCAGATCGTCATGCCAATCACCGTATCTCAATCATACCGATTATACTGTCTCGATAACTCTCAAGCACCCAATCATCCAGAATACACTTACGTGTATTGGCAAGTCATGAATGGTGACATGATGTTAACAGTATCCAATAGAATTATCCAATCGACTGACAAAGATCAAAGTAAACTACGATGTCTTATTTGTTACGTTGCTGAAAAACCATCCCAAGCAACAGAAGACTATCATGAAACTTACTCGTATTTGAACGATGGTGATCCTGCGCAACATTATAATAATATATACAAGGCTCAGTTCAAAGCGAGATCAAATGTCTTCTATCGTGGGTGCAATACCGATGATTATGTGACTTGTTGCTTAAAAATTACTCATCAAACAAATGAAGCCACATTGTCACATGCTGGTCCAAACGGTATTTACAATTCTGAAAAACTCCATTACCAATTCGATAAATCAACATTGGACTTATCCATATTAGATTACATTCATGTTAGTGCGGGCTCTCAAGATGTTGCCATACGTAATTTAATCATTCGTCACGAACAACTGTCTGAACTGCATCCAACATCCGATAAAGATTTTACAATCGATACTTCTGGCCTATTGAACCAACGACGTGCATCCTTTGATTATGCAGCGAATGTTGGCTATTCCGGTAGTGTGCAAAAGAAAAGACCAGAGGAATCTAGACCGAACAAGGTTTCATCGCACGCACTTATCCCTATACAACAACCAAAAGTAGAGCCAACAAGTATCTTTCAACGCATTAAAACCGTACTATGTTGTTCGTCAACAAATATTATTCTGCCACAACCAAATCCACCACTTCCAGCAAGAAGAACGGTTCCATCCTCGACAGCTTCTTCAAAACTACCGCCTTGTCGTGATTCGATTTATTGTTTACTGTTGGAAAACAAAGATCATACTGCTAAATATTCTCATCGATGCCGTTTCAATGAATTATGTCGAAATAAGGATAAAGAACCTCATCTCGTCCATGAACCACACCGAGTACCGCAATGTTCAGATGATCAAAACTGTTCTAATCGAACGAATCCTTTGCATCGTGCTCAATTTCGACACACAGGTTTACCCGATTTTCTTATACCATGCCGTAATCAAGAAAGCTGTTATGGAAAAACTGCCGAGCATCTCATAAAATACTTCCATGGCGAAGCAATTCCTCCATTCCAAAGTAAAATCAGATATTCCACAAAAAATCTCATCTCAAGTTTATTTTTTCAGAACACGAAGTAGCAGCAGTACGTCATTTAATTCCATGCAGATATGGAGACAAATGTCGATCAGTAAAAGATCCTCAGCACACAGCTAAATATTCGCATCCAACGTGAACCATTCCACAATGAACTCTTTCAAATCTACACGCAATCCTTGCTGGCTAAATACATTATTTTTCTATCTCCATTTTTTTATACCGCTTTCGAAAAGATAAAAAGGATCTATTGTCATATACGAGTTAGATTAATGATGGTCGTGGAAGCAGCTCTTTGCCTGCTGAATCATGAGGAATATCTCGTTCAAGTGGTGGTAATAATCTCCACGGATGATAAATCGACCAGGAACAAAGGGCAACAGCAAGTGGAACCAAATGTCCGACATAGAACCATAATTCCTTTTGAGAAAGAACGTTGAACAGAAACGGTATCGAAGTCAAGAGAATATAAACTGCTTCGATCAACACACAAGCACTTGAAATCGCCAATAGAGGTAGAACATAAAGACGACGAACATGTGGAACAGCTAAATACCAAACTAAGTAGAAAAATAGAGCGAGACTAAGGACGCAGATAGCTGATGCTTGACGAAGATAAAAGCTAAGATAAAGATGATTCGGCTTAAGTGAAAGTTCATTTGCGATGGTAAGAAGTATATCAGCTGAAAGTGCAAAAACTAAAACGACAGCATCAATAATTCGATCGAGGGGTCGATGTGGTTTTTGCCCACGTAATTCCACTAAACAATGGTAGTTAGCGAGTAATATAAATCGAGCAGGCACACTAATCAACGGTGCTCTTATCTTGTAAAGTGTTGTTGTATGTAAAACATCATTATGAACAGTTGCACGTAGGACAAGTTCAATAAAAAGAGTTAAATGCGCGACAAATACGAATATCGATAGGAGACGTGGTTGACATTTTCCATGTAATGATTGAACGAACCAAGCGACCAGTGATAAATATACAAAAATCGCAAAACTTGTTGCACCGAAACCTGAAGGAGTGTACGAATCGAACGGGTAAGTAAAATTCATCCCGTCAACGAATGTTTTCACGAACGAATAAGCCGTGAAAAAAAGTATTGAGTATAAGTAATAACTGAAAACGAACGTTTTTTTTTTGTCACATACTTTAAGTATACGCAAAGAAAGGACAAATGTACTGCACGCTTTTAGTACGTACGAAAAGAGAACGATGAACCATCCAATTAAATAATTACATGCGTAACGTGTGTACTTCTTAATGTACTTGATGAATGCGTATCGGCAAGCTTTTTCTTTTCTTTTCTCACGAAGAGAAAAAGTTCGTTGTCAATAAAAAGACGGTGGTGGTGGCGCGAGCAGCTCGTTGCCACTTGCATCGCGGGGAACGTTCGCTTCGGATGGCGGTAGGAACTTCCATGGATGAAATATTGACCATGTGACAAGTGCAACAAACATAGGAATAACATGGCACACATAATAATAAAACTCATCCTGTGTCAGAAATAAAAAAACGTGCGGTATTGATATGAGAAAACTATAACCTATCTCAATCGACACGCAAATACTCGATACAGTTACTAAAGGTAAAACATACAAACGACGAACATGTGACACTGCAAGGTACCAAAATACATAGAAGAGCAAGGCAAGAAAGAAACTAAATCCATTTGATGCTTGGCGAAAATAAATACTTAACTTCTGGTGCTTTTCAGCAAATGAAAAATCGTCAGCAAGGCATAGTAGACTGTCCATATTCAGCACGTTTAATGGAATGACAACATCCATAAGTCGATCGAGCATTTCACGTGGTTTCTTTCCTCGTAGATCAACTAGACAACGATAATTTGCTAAGAGCAACAATCGAGGAGATAAACTACACAATGCTGATGTTATTTCACGGTATATTTTCGTGTTCATTGTGTCGATGTCTACTGTCGCGCGTAGAACAAGTTCGACAAAAGTTATCAAATGCGATAAAAATATGAACAGACTGAGAATATACGGTCGATATTTGAAGTGTAATGTTTGAATAAACCATGCGATTAATGAGATGTAAAGAATCGTTGCGAATATACTCGCTGCATAACGGGATGGGATGTATAAAGAAGTTATTTGAGTAGAGTTAAAAGACATTATGTTGAAAGGATAACAGTAAAACCGTCGTATGTTTAGTGGTTCACTTCTTTTAATTAAAAATTTCCTTTTTCTTCTCGAAAGAATAAGAAAAGAGAATAAAGAGAAGTATCTGTAAATAAACACCCTCATTGGAAAGCGTTCAGATCGAGGCCGAACGTTGATTCAATCTTTCGTCGAAGTCACTTAGACAGCGATCATCCGTCAACAACGGTGACACTCTCCACGGATGATACATCGACCAAGTACAAAGCGCGACAACGAGTGGAAATGAATGACCTAGATAGAAGTACAGTTCATTCTGTACGAGAATATCGAGCAGAAACGGTTTGAGTGTCATTTGCACATAGATTGCTTCGATTAACACACACATGCTTGAAACTGGTAATAAGGGTACGGTGTAAAAACGCGAGAGATGTGAAGATTGCCAATACCAAAGTAAAAAGAAGAGAAGAGAAAGAAAAAAAACCAGGACAGCTGATGCTTGACGAAGATAATCTGATTGCGAGGAAAGTTCATTGATTACATGAAGAAAGATATCGGTGAATAGAATAATGGTTAAGACAATGAATTGCGCAAATGCTACATGTGACTTGCGCAATTCAGCTAAGTAACTATAGTTACTCAACAGCAAAAAACGAGGCGGGAGAATCGAGAGAAGCTTCGTAATTTGAGGATATATCTGAATATACTCGTTCGTCAACGTCGCACGTAAGATCAATTCGATAAAAGTGATCAAGTGCGATAATAAAATAAACATAACGAAATACCTCGGATGACACTTCGAGTATAATGCATGGATAAACCAGGCGATTAAAGATATGTAAACAATAATAGCCACGATTCCTGCGGCATATCGTGATGAAATGTAACTCGGAAACGAATCATCGATTTCGGTGACATTGGTCAGTTCCTTTGGCGTCGATTGAAAGAGTAAACGATGCATGAGATGCTCCACCATTATTGCATGGCATAAAAAAAATGAAATGAACCTAAGCTGATTCTGCTTGGAGACTTATATGCCTTGTCGTATAAGAAGAATAATCCGACTGACAAGTTGACATGCGAGAAAAAAAGTTTCCTAATTAAAGTCTTGTTAGTGCGATTTATTAATAAGATAGAATAACTCGAGACGGTCAAAGAAATGCAACGGAACATCAGAAATTTCTAGAACATAATTCTCCAATTTGACGTTTATCAGACGAATGATGTATCAATGCATAAAATACATTTCGAATGATACACATAGATTTGGAATCCATTTGACGATAGTTTTCATTTGTACACGAAAGTTCTTAAAATGTATCTCTGAGCAATTCAGCTCCATCATAATTCAATTTCTCAAAACAACATAAGTAATCCGATTTTAATTAAAATTGAAGGAGACAACGCCAGAAATAGACCTATTTTCGAGATTTTTAGGTTAATTCAAAGTAATCAGAAAATAATCTTTCACATTGACAGTAGCGGGTGTGACGTCGATGGCTTTCGTGTATCTTTCGACGATTGATCAATATTTCATTACATTAACAAATCAAAGCAACTTACAAAATGATGATCTTAATCGTCAATTTGGCGTAACCTCGAGCAATACTTTTTTATTTACGTTTTAACATCTCACCAACTACTCTCATATGTGTGTTTGTAGAAATCCGATATATTCTTCTTATGTTTGAATATTTTTACAGGTTTTTCTCTGTGCGATTCCGTTGACGATTATGTACATATTCGACATTCTTGCTTATCTGAATCTGTATCAAACAATGATCGGATATTTTTCATAAAACAAGTTAAAATATGCATTAGTTATCCAACGCTGATTGAATAAAATTTATAAATCAAAAAGAGTTGCTTAGTTCATTAGTAATAAATAACAGCATATGTTCTTGTTCATCGAAAATCTGAACATATTTCGGAATATTCGATGGTAGTTTTTGTTTGAGTTGCGCTCGATCTTGTGTGTCAACAACAAGGGAAACCTTGAAGTTGACTGTGCAGAAGAGTCTCATGACATCCATGATATTTTTCGGTTCTTTAGAAAACTGACCGGAACAAATAACCAAAACTCTTTGTCGTTGTTTGATTTCTTCGATATTTTGATTTAGATACGTTCTTGTTTCGTTAAAAGTTTCCGTAAACTGGATTTCTAGCTGGGGATACATAAGAAGTAACTGTTCTACTGTTGTTGGGTGATGATCGTCCGTGCCGATCCATAGGAAAAGTATATTTCCTTTCGATTGCTTCGAATAGGATATTGGATTATTCTTTCTAAATACAACAGGAGAGTTCATCGATGTCGAATGAAGTTCTACATGGGAAGCACGACAACCGGCATTCCATTGCGCTTCTTGATTAATCCCAACGAATTCATAGAGATCAAAAAGTGTATCCGTTGCAGTAACATTCGGAAATTCCAATGCTGACTGAATTTCATCACGCTTATTCGTAAAAACCAGTATTGGAGTATGTGCTTCTTGAGTTCGAATGGTTGTTATGAAATCTATCGCTATCAACTGATTCATTTCGGACCAGATAATAACGACTTTGAAAAGATTGCCTCGTTCGTGCAGTGATTCTCGATTTTTGACCAACCATTTCTTTGCAGCATCGATCGTGCGAACAACTCGAATATCAGTCGAAGTTACTTTCGGTAAATTTTTTATGATATCATCGTTGGATTCGCTTACAATCCATAACGAAACAAATCGTTGACGAAACAAAACACTCGGCTTAGGAGCCAACGATTTATGGTTCATGCGTGGCACAGCGAGAAAGTTTTGTTGTTCGAATGGGTATGTCCCTTCGACAAGAACATCGGCTCCACTCATTTCTCTGGTTGGCCATGGATTAGCTAAGGAAAGTTGAGCGATCGCATTTGGATTTATTCGATTCGGTGCATATCCTAATTCTTCATCGGTAATCGGCCGATTCGTATGAGGCCAATCCGGTCTTTCTGTCAGACGTTGCCGCATATCTTGTAATTTTTCGATTAACCGTTTTCTATATCGAATATGACAATGGTTCATCGCAACGTACGAATAGGACTCGACCACACTTTGATCAATTGGATCGATAAGAACACGCAAAGATCGTCCTTGTTGTTCTCGTGCACGAAGACGAGCCATGAAGCCTTCGTAATCAAGAAAATCAAGAAAACGCAACGGTCGACGGATATCAACCGTTTCATTCGGACAGCATCGAAGAATATTTCGTGCAAGTGCCATAGCTGCTTTCATGCCGCTGTTCATACCGCGACCAGGCCAGAAATGAACATTCAGAGCTGCGTCACCTGCTAAACAGGCTAAGACTGTTTTATACTTTTTCGTTTCTTCGTGAACGTCTTCTTTGAGCTCGAAGCGAAGTTCTCGAACGACAATCGCTGCATGTCGAACGTTAATTTCGATGGGTGCAACGCGAACAACATATTTCGAATGGATTTTGAAGAATTCCAAGCCTTGACGAATAATACTCCAAACAATCGAACTGTTTGGACATTGGTTGACATCCGATAAGTCTATCAATTTATTTTCATTTTGAAATTCCTGTAAATATTCACGTAATTCATCGTATTCACTCTTGATCAAACGAATATTCAAATAACCACGACGACTTGACGATGAATTAACGAGATAGCGTGTTTGAGCTACAGTTAGAATACAATTCAATGCTTGGTGTAATGGTTCTTCGGAGGAGGGTACGTTCGTTGGAATATTATATGCAACACCACAGGCATATTCGACTCCTTCACTCACCATCGGTATGTTACAATAACGACGTACAAATGAATTCGAACCATCGGTACCGATGAGAAGATCGAAATCACCTTTTACAAGACGTTCGGTTTGTTCATGTAATGATTCAGGAATCAATTCTACCTGACCAGCTTGTACAAATGGTTGAATCAAATCGAATAATCGATCTTCAACTTCTCGTATCGGGATGTTTCTTGACGTTGGCCAGACTCTTTCATCAATATTCTGAAAAAGACCTTTTTGAACATAAACAGGCATTTGTTCGATAACATGATCTTGTAGTGTGACAACTTGATCGCGACGCATTTTGCCCTGTTCTTCGCCTTGCCATCGAATTATACTATTTTCGTCAACAAACCAACGTCCTTCATATATGATAATTTTTACTCGTTTACCCATCATCATAACAAGGTTCAACGAGAATGTTAAACCAACTGGCCCACCGCCGGAGACAATCACTGTCAATGGAGACGTATCAGATTCCGTCATGTGAGTATCTACAGTCATCTCAATAACGTCGACGTTTTTAATAAATCATGTGAAATAAGCACATTCGCCTTATATTTATATGCTATATGGGAAGAGATGATTAAAAGGGAAAGTAAAAAAACGTTTCGGTGACAATATGATCAACAGATTCATATCATGATTCTGCATGCCTTTCTATTCGGATTACACGCACTTCTGTGTGTCTTTAAAATATCAATCCGATCGATATGTCAATAATGATTTACATAGGTAGTGATGTCATACGCACATTATCGATTATTCTTCTATCGTGTTATACTACAAGTAATCCAACGGTATTGTTATTGACTGTCTGGTAAAAGGATTAGATTATTCGTTTATGATAGTTCTTCACATACTTAGTATGTTGTCTATAAATACCATAAACAGGAGAAAGTCAAGCGCATGCGTAATTTTACAGTTCTCGCAGAATGTATAAGAAAACAAAGTAGAGCAATGCTTTACGTTTATCAACCTGAATTACTTTCGATCAAATTTTATTGCTGGAAGAGTATCCCTTGTTATTTATAAACAGCATTCACGCCTATCGCTCCTGATCAAACTTTAATTTAAAAAAACAAACGAACGAGCATATTAACACATTTTATATGCACTCTCCTCTTAACGAAAGACAGAAAGAAATATGCTGCCACAAACATTTTTAATCTCAATAGTTTTTATACTTTCGCTCTTTCTGGCACGATAATTACCGTGTCAATCATTCTACGACTTAATAACATCTTGCGTTTACTCTACTCTGTCGATCGATGACGTTTGCCAAAAGAAACATAATTCTGTTTGCTTGATTTTTGTCAGTATTTCATCACGCAGATCTATTAGAATATAATCTGGATTCAAGCGGATTCAATCAATCGACTTTCAAATTACACGTGTAATTGATTACAATCTAATCCGACAATACCGATCGATTGATAATATATTCATATCAAAGGTTAGTCGCGTGAGCGTGGCTGATTTGAACCTGCTACTAGTGTATGAACTTTTATCTCTGTTAGGTATGTTCAATTTCAAAATGAAGAGACGAACACCCTCACCCACCCCTATATTCATCGATCCTTCATGAACAAGAACTGGATAAATCATACAAGTAATATAATCATTTTATTATCTAATTACTTTGTTCTTTCGCCTTTATGTAGGCGCACACAATTAATGAAGCTTTTCTAAATATTCAGAACTAGTTTAGAAATCAACCACTTTTTTAGCAAAGAAATTTCATCAGAATGACAGAAACACTTAGTAACGCATATCGAGGCCCAGTAATCAAGTTCGTTGCTGTAGAATTCGTGTCCAAAATCCCACCCCACTTTGTCGCAATGGCTAATCTGATTCCCACACCGTACTCGAAAGAGTTACATTTGTTGGTATTACATACATAACGAACTTCGTCCAACATTGGAGACGCTGGAATGGTTGGATCTGTTCGAAAAATTTGATAATAAACATTGACAGGGACTTTTGCCGGTTCACACGCATAGTTCGTCGTTGAATTGTCACCACCCACCCAAGAGTATGTGCAAATGCCACTTTGACAATCTTCAAAGGTGTCCCGATCACGATAACACTGATGAACAGTTGGTAAATTGCTGTCATTATAGAGTAATGACGACATCAGATTCTGCAAAGTCTCGAGTTGCTCTGTCAGCCCGATATAGTGCGAAATATGTTTCTGAAAATACTTGGTAGCACAATCATTGTCTGTCGCACATTCATAAGACCATAGTGCTTTTCTTTCGACATTCGGTTCAAAAGAGAATCGAGCATCTACTAGAAGACCAGTCTCAAACACGATATCTGTTGCATTATCCGCAGCAAATGAGATGGAGCCTGTCTTTCTCACGTAATCCATTTCAAATGACACTCCACATCGTCCGGCGTTCGAATAAGTTCGGCAACTCGCTGGTATTATCACTGAGTCGTTAAAGGAGAAATCAGCATCGCAGTTAACGAGACATCGTATCATCTCGACGCTCTTAGTCTGATGGTATTTTGTATCGATCATTGATGTACGTCGTAGAGCATTCTTAGTATCAATAATGCTCGTAGCGAAGGCAAGTGTGAGTAGTGCAAACGAAATTCTTCCTCGGTGCAACATATTAAGATGCAGGTGTGTCGTTCGGAAGAATATAACAAATAAATGTTATCGAGTTTATTTATATGTAAGGAATAATGTCTCTGAGTAAGTTTTATTTACTTCTTACTTATCGTTAGTCATTCAAGTTTACCTAAGTTATCTATCGAACGTGTATAATAAATATTTACACTTAGAGTCACATGTTTTAGATGACGAGTTTTATCAAGAAGACGACGAAGAGCAGAAGACTAAGTAGATGCAAAGGCGCAGAATTAGTATCTAAGAGTTCACATCAATTATTCTGAATGGTTTGCTGAATAACCACCGCGTTCTCACTGTAATACATATAATAATTCAATAGAGACATCTTGTCCAATCGTTGAAGAAAAACTCAACAGTACAGTCAGTGAGACAGTTTACCATTCATTTTTCCTCCTTCTTACTTCTCAATTGACAGTATGGACTTCTTTCCATTAAAGCAGCAGTCGTTGGCAAAAACGCAATTCAAATTTTCAGCGACATCCTTTCACGTAAAGGTATTCCGAAATAAGAAAGGTAATCTTGCATATAGATAAGACAATTTTGAACTGTTCTCTGTCCTTATCACTTACCGATGTGTACGAAGTACATTCAACCTGAAAATGTATCTGAACAAACATCTCCGCGATCAAATAAGTTTCCTATTCTCGTCATGTTTACATATTTCTATGTTACAGTCGACTTCTATTTCAAGCCTTACATTTCATCTCCGTTATGTAGTCACATGCTTTTGCCGAGAAACAATCTAAATAATTAAAAAGAGAAAACTCATTTAGTTTTCCTTTCTCTCACAATTGTCATAAGTTGTTTTGCATCTGGTCTCGCGAATAACTCTCTCCCGAATGGAACACTATGAAACGATTCGTCGATATTTCATCGATCTGAATCTATTCGATTCGAAAACGAACGATGCTCATGTAAAACGGAATGAAATTCTCTCAACAAGAATCTACATTGTTCTTCTTCTCACTATCGTCGTTCTATTTACATTATACATGTGTTTAATTTCTCAAACAAATACGATAACAATCGCAAAACCAACACAGGAACAATTTGAACGACTGACAAATAAATACGAAAATAAATTACAATGTCTGTGCAAACAAATCTCGATTCCTTATCGACAATTTATGAATATCCAACCTGTATTCGATGAAATCTGTCTATCCGACTTTGTTAGTCAGAAGTGGATTGACTATTTGTTTTATGAAAACACAAGTTATTACTTCCAGTTGGATTTCCGTCATAGTGCAGCATCGAAATTTCAAATTCTCCGAGCTTTATGTGAACAAGCTCGATTGACAATCGGTGATAATCTGGAAAAATTCTATGTGAATCAATTTCTAAGTAATCAATTGATAACACAAACTATTTTTGATGCTCAGACAAGTTCATTTATTGATTCGTTTCAAATGACAACATTTTCCATATTTCAAACTTTGTTAAAATTCATTCGAAATCTTGTTATTTCAAATGCACTATTCTCCGGTGCTGAAATGCTATCTACACTCCAATTTGACAACAATAGTTATCCATATGTGGGAATGGAGAATAGTCGGTATTACCAAGAACGTGTGCAAGGCAAATTCTTCGGTTGTTATTGTGAAAATTTCACGATTTGTCAATTACAAGAAGGGATTTACACACAAATGAACATGTTCGATTACGCTGGATCTGATTGGAGTGGATATAAAGATATCAATGCAAGTACAAATATGATAAATGCTACTTTTCTCGTTCGTGGTATGTTTTCTAGTTGTAAACATATGGAATCGCTGATGCAATCGACAAGCGAATGTTTATCGGATCAATTGTGTTTAAATCAAATTGGATCTTATATAAATCATTCTTCGGTATCGATCAGTTCCTTTCCGAAATTGAACTCATCGAATCCAGCACGTTATTTGACCATCGAAACATTAGCGAATAATCTATTCGTTGGAAATTGGATTCTGAATAAATCTTATTCGGCATATTTTGCTTCTTGTCAACCCTCGACTTGTCAATATACTGATGCGCAGAAATATAGTTTCATTTACATTTTAACATCCGTCATCACTCTTTATGGTGGTGTTCGAGGATTACTCGCATATTTCATTCCAATCATCATTACTCATCTTCGTAAGAAGAAGATCCAATCGCCACCGAGTACTGCTGTTCCTCCACATCCTCAAAGTACGATGACATGGGTGTCATCGGTCTTTCAACATATATCACAGTTGAACATATTCAATAGTTACTCATCGGATGAACACGAACAGAAAAACGAAATTATTTCATCGAAGATTTATCTAATTGCTTTAGGAGCCTGTTTACTCGGTTTCGCGATCGCACTATCTCAAGGCAATCAATCGAGGACAGTTTATATTTATAATCCTACACGTTTTCAATTTGAACAACTGAACAATCGATCCACCATCAATCTTCAATGTCCCTGCGCAAAAATAACGATCAAATATTCGAAATTTCTTCATTTCAATCCCACTTATCATCAAATCTGCAATAGCATCTTCGTTTCGAACCTATGGTACAATTCCTACGACATCTGGGATGTATCCATCCCTTGCGTCACCCCATCATTTTCTGACTTAGCATCGTTTTATTTTTCGTTTCTCTCTACACTGTGCCAATCAGCTCACGACATCATTTACAGCGGTTTAGCTCAAATCGATTCGATGAATTATGTCACATCAGAAGCCATACTTGAAAATCAATTCAATAACGAAATGGAAGCCTTTATCAAATTATTCGAACAACGATTACAAACATCGTTTCGTGGCCAATTAGCACTGATGCAAGGCGTGATTTTCACCAATCAAATCATTTCATCCAAAGCAACAAATGTTTATTACAACCATACAAAACTTATCAACAATACCATCACAGTCGATTCGTATTTAACTACACATGAAAATTGCACGTGTGGAACGAATCCGAAATGCTATACAGATCTCGCTGTTTGTTCATCGAATCGAATGAATTATATAAAAGGTATGTATGTCGGATGTTTCGTGGTGGATTCAGTGTTGATCTCGACGACGGAATGTTTCTTTGATGAAACATGTATAGAATTAATGAAATCTTCGATGAAAAATTCCTCAGAATTGTATCAACAAATGTATACCTTAAATAGCTCCGCGGTTAGTGAATATCAAATCAATGATTTGATTGGAACACTTGTTGGAAACCTATTTATTGAACAGTGGAATGAAGTTTACTCATACAATGCTTATTATAACGAATGTCAACCAATCTATTGTTCATATACCGTCCAGCAAACTTCCAGTGTCATCTATATTCTTACGAGATTGATCGGTTTGTATGGCGGTTTGACGTTTCTTCTTGGATATTTAGTACCGAACATTGTGACGGTAATTCGAAGGAAACGTCATCAACGCGCAGGTGTGTCTATTTGGAATCGATTTGGGATTTATTATCAAACGACTAAAACTAAACTGATTGAATTGAATTGGTTCGAAAGTAATACAAACGACGAAGAAAATCTTCGAAAAGAAATCATCACCACTCGAGTGTATCTCATCGTATTTACATTGGTTTTACTGACATTGGTTTTTTATTCTTCCCTAATCGACAAGACAATTAATGTCAAAGTTTCATTATCAAGTTTAAGTCAATATCAACAAGTTCAAATGAAATATCCGAATACATTCAATTGTCCGTGTAATGAAATTTCGGTTCCATACAAAGATTTTCTCGTAGTTAGTCCGATTTATCATGAAGTTTGTTCGTCGGATTTCATCCAACAATCGTGGATTGAATATCTGTACAATGAACAAACCATTACCGACCAAAACTATCGCGCAGTGGCGGCCGCACAGTTCCAAGTTCTCAGTTATTTGTGTATAATAGCAGATGGAACAATCCAGGAGAGTTTAGCTCAATTTTACTCCACAAAGTTCATTACCAATGACTTTATTCCATTTTCATTGTTTCAAATTCAAACTGATTCAATCGTTGACATTTTTCAAAAGACTCTCTCACAAACATTCAACCGACCGTTTGAGATGACTCAAGATCTTCTCCAAGGCAATTCTTTGATGTCGGTATTCCAAACCAATTGGAAATTCACCGTCTTGAAGACCAGTTCTTGGTCGCCGATCTACACAAATCCAATGTTTTATAACCAAATATGCAATTGCGGAACATCATCGAAGTGTACTCAGCCGGTTTTCATCAATAATACACTTGTCGATGGATTGTACATTGGTTGTTATCCAGTTGAAACAATGTTACAGTCATCACTTCAGTGCTTCTATAACCAAACGTGTTTACAGATGATTTTATCGTATTTTGGAGAATTACCGAAGAATATGACGCTTCGAGTGCTTTCAGTGAGTAGCCAATATGGGATTGACGAGACAATTCAAGAAATGGTCGATCGGTTGTTCGTGAATCAATGGATTATAAATCAGTCGTATGAAAACTATTTTCTAAAGTGTCAACCGACGTACTGCACTTATTCATACACTGAATATTTCAATATTTTTTATACTATAACAACTATTCTTGGGTTATTCGATGGAGTGACTGTTCTTTTGAGGCTAATTGTACCGTTGGTGATTTATTTCATCTTTCGGATTTTTTATAAAACGAAGATTTCTAATTGTCCTCTAACACAATAAAGAGTTGATTTTTGTTATGTCAAGCGAACAACAGATGCTTCGATAGTCCACCCTTATAAGGAAACAGAGACATTACATGTAAGTTATTTCAACGAAATTTAGTTCAAGTTTTCATCTTTATTTTTATGAATTTTAACTCGTGTTCTTCATTAAATAAATGAATTATCAAAATAGAAGAAGAAAGTAATGTTCGTATTGTATGAAGTTCGTCATTTGTGGCATTTTAACCTGCATAAGACTGACAGTTAGTGCCAGAATATGGTTTCTGACAATAACAGAGATACGAATTACCAATGTTACGGCACACACCACCATTCTTGCATGTTGTTGGAGTGCAAGAACCCGCTAAAATTGTCGAAGAAAACTATTGAAATACAAAAGTTCAACAGTACTCACAAGGTGTTTTTGTTGTTGTTGAAATCAGTGATGTTTCACATCTCTCACCAATAAATGCTGGAGGACATTGACAGTAAGATGGTGAATCGGGTATTGTAACACAGGCTCCAGGCTTACAATAGTCAGCAGACATCATGCTACAGGTTGTCTTATTTCTTTCGCAACGGTCACCCTCAAGATGTGGTTGACAAAAGCATTTTGGTTGACCATTATTAGTAAAATAACATAAACCCCCGTGTAAACAGTATTGGTAACATGCTAGAATATTAAAACAGAGAACAAGATACAAATATGGATTTTTGTTTGTTTTTCAGTATCGATTAATTACGTGAACGGTGTTCGCATCGCTCTCCAGTATACTCAGACGGGCAATGACAACCAAATCCTTGTTCAGTAGCATAACAAATTCCTCCATTCTTACAATAATCAGGGTCAAGGAGACTACACAAACTGTTACGAACTTGTATTTGCTCAGCTTGTGCAAGTTCGACGAGATTGATGGTTTCGTTTTTTTCTGAATTTGGCATCGTATTCCTGTCCAATTTGGTAAACAGACACATTTGGGACCTTGATTTGTTTTAAGACAAACGCCACCCATCGAGCAATAGTTCGCACATGGATTTAACGCAGAACTTGATTGAACAACAATCATCGATAGAATGGCAATTACTAGCGTAACCATTCTATATTGCATTTGCTTTTATTTTCCTGTAAATTATTCGAGAACAAGTATATATACATCGGCAAATTTACTTTTCTATTGTAATTTAATCTCGGGATGACCCCAAAATATATTTTTTGTCAACTAAAAATCTCGGCGAGTTCCTGATTTTCTGGGGACTCAAGATTTATCTGCATTGTTAAAATTTCTGTGATCAGCAATAAGTATAATAAATATTTGGAATTGATCTCTTTCACTTCTCTATAATGATCACTTCCGTCATATCTCTAGTTACGAAGGATGAGAGTGAAGGATTCTGCTTGCTTCATATTTTCATTGCATTTACGATTCATCTCCTGGCTGAAAATTCAGTCATTTCCTATAGCAATTATCGACGTTGATTGATCACAGATGTATGTTCATTCAAGATGATGGGCAACTTAATTTCGGATCATGTCTAGTATCGTTGAATTTTTTGTCAATATTTATAAATATCGGAAATATTATAATATATTTTCTCCAAAATCATTGCCAGAAAGCCTTTTTTTCTACCGGCAAAGTTGAATTCATTTTTGATTTATCTCATAATCTACCAGTTCTATTGATTAATTCAGTTTTAACGTTTTAGTTTTGCTCGATTGGTTATAATCAATCATAGGAATAGTTCGATGTGAAAAGATGTAATATTGCTCAGGAAAATGGATTGTTATAAAAATACTTGTATATTCTGAAATGTCTATTTTTATTCTAATAAAACAAAGATTTGTGTCATTTCCTTTCTTATCACAGCCACGTCATTAACTTCTGTCGAGAATGAATGACTCATCAATCTACTTTCATTTTGGTGGTGTAATACATTCAACAGAAAAGAATGACTCAAGACTGATTCATTTCAGGCTTTTTTCGAATATATAATACGATTGAGTTAATATTATTCTTGATTAATAAAGAAAAGTCGTTAATTATGGCAAGAGTATTCATTCGATCAGCGGAACAAAACTGGAATATTGGTGGTAGTAGTGAAGAAGAATGGAATGGGTGGCGACATGTGGAATCTGAAGATAATTTCTGGGGATGTGGTAATAACATTGGAATGACTCTACAGAAAGGTAAGTGTGTGTACACTCCCGACTTTTTACTAAAGATTTGTTGTTGTAGGTGATATGAAATGTACGTATCGTGCATCATATTATCATCCCAGTTTTTCCTTAGTGAAATTGAATGGTCAATCAGCGAGTGGCTCATTCGATTATGATCGAAGCAAACCGAAAGCGGAAGTGTATGGTGCATTTGTTGAATTTATTGAGAAGAAAATTGCTGAACAAAATGCACAAAACTAGACATGCAGTTTGTCTGAGATTGATGGACTTGGAGGAATTGTCTCTAATTCTTTTCTTTATTTGTTTAAAATAAAAACGAAAACAGAGAGTAATTATTCTGTTTGATCGTGAGAACATCACTTTTTAGTTCTGTCTGTAACGATAATTCATGTATTGATCGAAATTATGATCTTTTCCGAAGACCTTCGTAAACTGTTTGGTAAGAAATTTCCGAACTTCTTCGATACCGGCCAAATTATCGTCTTTAAATTTGTTTACATAATTTTTATTGCCCACAGCTTCTTTGTTGAAGCATGGACAAATCAAATCACGATCGATTTTCAAACGATCATTGGCCAATTCTGTTAGTTCAGACTCTATTGGGCGTGTGATGCTTTCACTGTGTGTGACGATGACAACGAATGGTACTGATGTATTGCGAGATCGTACATGATTATCATCTTAACATGAAGAAAAAATAACTTTTTTGTTAATAAAAAGTTAGTTGAAAGTTACCTGATTGTGGATCACCAGTAGGATTTGTGTTTGTGATTTGATTAATTAGATTCGTAGCTGAATCATAATCCGAACTTGCTTGTGCCACAATTACATAAAAGGAACTACATATTGCATATTGGTCAGTGAACTGACGTATTTCCCTTTCAGGATCAGTTATACCAGGAAAATCGATTATATGTACTTTCTTATTATTTTCAGAATCTTCTAGTGTGTACAGACGTACTTGTTTAGTTCGCTTCTGTATTGTATCGCCAACTTGTGCAGGTATTTGCCAAAGTGATTTCAGAAGACTCGATTTACCAGCACGATGTGCGCCAACGAATGAGATATAGATATGTTGAGTCATCCACTTCCGTAATTCATGGATATAATAGACATCGTGCAATAATCTGAATGCTTGATATTTTGATTCGTCAGTCGTGCGAGTCAAAGTTGGACGATCATCATTCGTGTTTGGTACAAATATCTCCTTACTTTTGATTGTGTCTAAACTGTTTATTATATCAGCGATATCAATAGTGTTAAAACTAATTGACTTGGTATTAAGTATTTTGCATATTTCAGATTCCGTCATTTCCTCGTTTGCACAGTTACTTGAATTGCCACCCATACTTTCGAATAACAAATTGATGTGACTTTGATACAACAATCGTTCGATTGTACCATGAGTAAGGCTGATTAGACCGAAGGAACTGAATTCACATGTGAGTATTCCAATACCCGATACTATATCTGCACCTGCATAATATGCAACAAGCTCAGCGCTCATGCTGACTGCCTTGCCACACGTTAGTGCAATAGGAGCTGCTTGACAGCAAGCAGCAAGTCCTATAACGATTCCTGCACCGCATGTAAAAGCTAGTAGTGGATTATCCGACACTATTTCCTTGAATGACTTTTGAAAGTCATAACTGGGTAATTCAGATAAATCTTCATGCAAAGCTTGCAAGACGGGTAGCGATTCATTGTACAATGTTTGATCAATGACAAGCGATTCGTTATTGCTCTTTTGGCGAGCGAATTCGTTTAAATGTTTTTGAAGCGTTTCTATAAATTGATCAAATTTGTCCGGTGATCTATTTTGAACTAATCTGATAAAGAATTGCAAAATTGTTGGGTGACCTTCCAGAATATCTCGAATTCCCAAGTGTTCTTCTGAGTGAATATATGCAAATATCGATCGAAGGAAAGCAGCTATAAGAAAATTCATATCCAGTTTGGAGAACATTCCTCGTTGAACAGAATACGATGCCATATGTTGATCCCATTGAAAATGAAATGAAATTTTGCCAAAATGTGTGTGTAAAAAGAATTGTTTTGGGCCGACTCTAATCTGTTGTTCACTTGGAATAAGTCCATTGCAGGTCACAATAGCTCGATGTTGAGTTTGTTCTGGAATCAGAGTATATGAGTCTTTGTGAAATAGTTCAGGTATTGATTCTAAGCAGTTGGGCTTGTCAGATGATATGAAATCTAAATTGTCACCTTGCATTGTAATCTTTAAATCATTGTTACAACAAACGGCTACTGTCGACTGTACTGTCACATTGAATTGTTTCAATTCGATCACTTCTTGTGTCCCACGACTGTCTACTTTGATCACTTGACAAGATTTTAAGCTTTCAATATATTTTATCATAAAATGATTGACAAGACTTTCGTCGGTGTATTTTTGAGAGCGTGCGCTATACAGCCCATTGAGTTTCTTTGATATACAGTCGTTAAATATTTGCGTACCAGTTACAGTTTTCAGTTGGTTATTCAAATAGTTAATTACCCATTCCCATCTTCCGCTGCCGCTTTCCGAAGCATATGTTTGTATAAATCCATAGGTGCCAATTGGTTTGTACTCCAGATTCATATTTTGTAGGAAATCTTTCAAGTTCGGGATTATTGTATTCAGATGCTTCACCATTCCTGCTGCTATTTCCTTAGTTATCATCCCTAGCGCACCATTTAATGGAAGAAGTGTTTGAATTATGTCTTTACACAATGCAAGGCTAGGTTGTGCAGTTGCTTGCAATGCGGAAGCAGTTTCAATTAAGTTCAATATGTTTGGTACACAATCACTGCAATTGACTATTGTCAAAAAATGTTCATTTAAGTTTCGATGGATTAAATCTGCTGCAACAGTCTTGTTACCAAAAAATGGTGCGCCAAATGTGATACTGAAAATTTGCGGTTTTTCTATGTGACTTTTACCAGCTAAATGTCTTAGTGCACTAAGATGCGCAACACTCCCACCTAATGAATGGCCAGTAAATATAAGGCGTCGACGAGTCTGTGAGGATCTGTAACATTCTTCTGCAAATCTTATATGTGGAAATCGAGAAGAGCGACTCCAAAAACCTTTATGAACCATACCATTACTCGATAGAGTTGGAATAACCAGCAAATCTGTTAGAATATCGCTCCAGTTTTGAGTTCCTTTAAATGCAACCCACATTGTCTCGGAGTTTGCATTTGTTTTCGTGATTCCGATCAGATATGGAAAAGATGCCTTGCAGGCAAATTTCAAGCCAACCATCGTAGAAATGCTGCTGCATGAACCATAATTTGTATTTATAAATTGAATAGGATTTTCTTCATAAACAGCCTGTGAAAGAATGGCAGCTATTTCAATATCTATCCGATCAAAAATAGTTGTTTCTTCTTTGCTTTTCGCCTGCACACTGTCATCCATTATTTCCACACGTTGACCCAAAAATAATCGGTAGGCTTTGTCGTTTTTACATGAGAACATACCATTCCATTCGATATTGACCACGTCAAGAGAATCGCTATCGTCAGCATCCTCGTCGATTTCTTGCAAACGTGCCTGAGGATATTCTTGTACAACCGTCCTTGAACTTATATGTGGTATTTCAAATTTTTTCGCAATATCTGTGATACTCAATTCACGTATGTCGGGGTTGCCAGAATCAGACTCGAATGAACGTGGGCGAATTTCTTTTTGTTGACGTTTGTAAGTGATCAATATATTCATCGTAAACAAAGAAAAGTTTTGATGTGAATATTTTGATTGTGTTGAAATACTTTCCAAATTTAATTCTAAAAAAGTACAAGATTAAAATATTAGACTGTTGAGAAGTTGCAAATTTAAAGTCTATTTTATACCACCGCATAACAAACTTACGCAGCTGAAATAGTATACGTAATATTAAATCAATAAATCTAAGTTTCAATTGAAATGTTTACTCGCTTTGACTTCATTCTTAAAAGAGCCGAGTCTATTTATACTGTTGAAAAAAAGAGGAAAACACCAAAATAACTATAAGCGATAGGACAAATCCAACATGGGTTAAACGGAATGCATAAAAAAGAATGAAAGAAAAGAGAAGAAAAGAAAGAAAGTGACATGGATATTCCATACATGTAAAACTCGAAGACTCGGTTCGAGTATTAAAACTATCAAATTCGAGTTTTAAACTTTTAAACTTTTAAATTTAGAATTCGAGCACTCAAGTTTTAAACTTTTCAACTTTTAAGCTTTTAAATTTAGAATTCGAGCACTCGAGTTTTAAACTTTTCAACTTTTAAATTTAGAATTCGAGTACTCGAGTTTTAAACTTTTAAACTTTTAACTACTAATTGGCTATTAAATATGCACTAACTACATGCTAAATATTAAATGATTAAGTACCTATCGTTTATTAACTACCTGATTAGCAATTAGTAATTGCCTGATTAGCATTTATTAACTGCCTGGTTAGCATTTATTAACTGGCTGAATATATTGTGGGTGTGTGTGTAGGTGTGGGTGTGGGTGTAGGTGAGGGTGTGGGTGTGGGTGTAGGTGTCGGTGTGGGTGTGGGTGTGGTGTAGGTGTGGGTGTGGGTGTGGGTGTGGGGGTGGGTGGGGCTGGATTAGGGGACAACTCAAAGGTGGAATTTTAGGTTTGGAAGCTTAGAAGTTGAAAACTCGAGTACTCGAATTCTAAATGTAAAAGTTTAAAACTCGAGTGCTCGAATTCTAAACCGAAAGATTTAGAATTCGAACGAAAGTTTTAAAACTCGAATCGAGTTAACGATTTCTACACTACTCGATTTTTCAACAGTTCAGAATGCGTGACTTAGCGTAAACTGCAAATATTAAATACTTACTGAATTCTTATTTGCTTCGCATATGGTGGTAAGTTGGCAGTTTTGCAATGTTTTATCTTTCTCAATACATTCTACTGCGACGCAAGTATGACTTTCTCATGTCATGTTTTTGGAAATTTCCAACAACGAAGTAAGTAGATATTGTGAAATAGCAAATAATGCAGTTATTCAACACTTTTGAAATCCATTCTTTTCTATGACATCGTACCGACAACTCGCTTTTTCGTTATCACCTCCCCAGATCTCTTATAACTGTTGTCATATGATCTACCTTGCACAGTGACTCATCCTCTTGGTTTACCAATCGAAAGTAAAGAGATACTTACTGCCGGCCAAGAGATGATTAACTCGACCGACATGACTAATGACACACAGGGAAAGACGCCTGTGGAAAAGCCAATCCATCAACTAAAACTTTCATCCGGCATTAATCTCCGAGAAAACGGTTACAAACTCTCGAAAGTCCACAACGACGGTGACTCATCCGAAAGAGCTCACTAATTGGGCAACAGTTCCGTCAAATACTTTCGTCATGGGAACGCACGAAGAGCTACAAATGCCAGCCGTGAAGTCATCAAATTTAAAGATAAAATCTCAACGTTCTTTCTTACCGTTTCGCTTGAACTTTGTCGGCAAAGCCACCCGCTTGGAACATCAATGTTTACTAACATAAACAAACATTTTCGTTTGAACATCACATATGAATAATTTATGGCTGGTGACAAGAAGACGTTTCTCGTATATGCAAACACAGGACCAATTCGATCGTCTGAAAAATCGCGAAGCTTGATCCGTTCTATTTTGTAGTTCGGACGTCGATCTCCCATCTAAGGTACCTTCTTCATATTCAATTGTTACTGTAGATGCCCACCTCAATGCATTCTAGCGATTCCAATCATGAAAATTTTCACTCACTCAAACTCCTTTTCGATAATGACTATCAATAAAAATGTTTTCATGCTCAGTTTTTAAAAACGTATAAGCACGATACGTATATTTGTATGGAAAACATAAGTTAATTATGTCTTTAAATAATGATTTAGTAATTGTTTCATAATCGAACAGTCTGATCATCTATAATTCCAAAAATGGATTCCATTGGATCTTTATATTTAACAAAACCACAACTTGGTTCAGATATCCCATAGCCAAGAACACGCAGCTCATCTGGAGT